>JAOEHY010052234.1:0-10199 GCA_025447955.1 Psilopsiagon aurifrons
TAAAAAAAAAAAAAAAAAAAAACAAACAACCAACCCCCCCCCCCCCAAAAAAAAAAAAAGCAAACAACCAACAAATCAATCAGTCAAACTATTAATCATCTAAAAAACTAACCTGGAAAAATATCCAACAAACCAGAGCATAATTTCTGAGTTCAGATTCTCACCTTGGACTTTGTTCCTATTCAGTTATTTGTAGGCAACAGAGAATAACATATGGAATGCTATGGTGAACGAAAACATCAGCATAGAATTGTCTTAGTGATTAGGTGATATGTTACCTAGAATGGAAACTCCCTTGTACCACACAGGCAAAGATATTGAGTGTCAAATATTCTCTTTGCTTCTATCGTAGAGAATTCCAGACTGAACTTCAGTTTTCACAACATCCAAAGTACTCCACATGTATGAAGTTTAGATTTCACAGGACTGTAAATAATTTTAAGTGTTTGCATTGTTGGTTTTATTCTTTTAGGTGCATGAACTCTTGAAGTTTTATCAAGTTTTCACAAAACTTTGATGCAGAATTATGCATCTTAAAAAATTGCATGCCTTTACTGCAAGTCTGAGATGAATTTATATCCCTTAGGCTTTCCTCTAAGATACCTTTTGACATCAAAAAGGTAAAATTATAAATAGATTCAATTTATTTTTTTTCTCCTAACCATTGTAATTTAATTTTAAAGTTCACTTTGAAAATAAACAATAAATGAAAGTGTTTTTGGAGATAATGTTTTTTCTTTGTTTAAAATCAAAGCAGACATCTGGTTTCTAAATGTTTTTTTTTTTTGAACTGTACTTAATCACTAGGTTTGTAGATGTCCAAAATGGCATTTATTTACCGATCAGAAAAAAATGTTGCTGAGAGGCAAATCAGAAAGAGAGACAGATCTCTTTTTGAGCACGTATATGCATTCAACTTGTTCTCTTTTATGCTTCATATGCGCCATTTGCATCCACTTACAAACAATGCTATGCATTCAGAGTTGTAAATACAACAAACATTCTATTGTATAGTACTTACTGTCTTATTTAACAGCAAAGCAAGTTTATTCCATCAATGGGCTATGTTCAAATGGATACTACTAGAATTATGTTATTAGACGCTAATATATAGGTAGTATTCATTTGTACTTTACTGTTTCTTCTCCTTGCTATCATTCACAGCCTATTGATATAAACCAAGTTCTATCTGTCCTTCCACCCAGATGGTTAACGTTACATGTGATTGCATGAAAGCTTTGATATGAAATGCCTATGGCTTACTGGATTACCCTTTCCCCACATGTTTCAAATTAATAATAAAAAAGAAAGAAAAAAAGAACCAGTGCAATCTTGCTACAAAAGAACAAGAGTTTATTGTATAACAGGATTGCAGATGTGGAAAGGTGCTCATAATAAGGCTACACTATTTTTGTTTCATTGTGCATCTGGAATGCCAAAGGATCTTTAAGGCATTAGGAACTCATGCTAGACAGTCTTGGCTTTTTGATTAACTAAATATTCAGAGAAATGATTCATTTTTGTAAATTCTTTGCTATTCATCATCAGATTGTCATTTATGTAATCACAAAATGATTTACAAAGTCAAGGTTTTTTTCTAATTTCTGAAACAATTTTAAGACATCAAAGACTTTCAGATATAAACATCAAAGAGCAGCCCAAATCAGAGATTTCTGGCTAAGACAGTTTAGTTCATTTAATATCCTCTGGTTTTCTAAGGATTAAATTACAGCATATAAAATTCTTGGAATCTGTCTAAGGAAACTGTACTGTATATTTATTACAGTATGGATATTTTTTTTTTTTTTGTGTGCAAAGGTCTTTGCAGTACAGAAGATGACATCTTTTCAATTTATCAAACCAGCAGCAAATTCTTGTGAAATATTAAAGCTGCAATGATCTAATCCTACTGGGAATGGAGAGATGTGTTAACGAAGGAAATATTTGCGCATAAGCTCAGGATGAAAAGCAGTTCTTCACTTGTGATCAGTCTGTTACAGAGGAATACTTATATGAATTTAATAAGAATATTCTGGAGAAAAGTATGACAATGACTTCTTCAAAGGAGGAGCAATTTCAATTGTTATGGTTTATGCCAAACAGTAGGCCAGGTTTCTTGTATTGTCTAAAGATGTAATTAAGAAATGCTTTCCATTATTTCCATGACTTACAGCAGAGTGACACTGCAGAAGCTGGTCACATGGATGCTGGGCATTGCATACCACTGGCACACATGCCAAGTCCTAGAGTTTCTGAACTCCAGAGAGTTTAGAAAACACAATGTAAATTGATCTAGCCAAGAAATGAGTCAGTAGAGACAACATGAGGTTTTTTTCTGTGTATAACAAGAATATAAGCAAATATAGTTTCATCTACTTATTCACCTAAGAAAGACAGGATATTGAGGATTGCCTTCATGTAAGAAAGGTAGATATAAATGTGTGTTTGGCTTACCCAATATCAAGAAGGATCCTGCCAGGGAAACAGGTACATAAAGTACAAACTCTCTACAGAGCCTATTCCCATAGACTAAATAATTAAACTTTGAAATGCTTACTCTTGAAAGGCACACTATTACCTTTTCAAGAGTAGCCTACTGAATAGAGGAGCTGAGTTTCTGGGAACTGGATCTCATGCTACTGTAAACCAAGGCTTTGCCCAGATGGATTTCTATTCTAATGTTCATGGCAAGCTGGGTTAGCTTGGAGATAGTTCAGAAACACAAGCAACAAAAAAAACAGTTTTTAAGTAAAAAAATCATAGTTCTTTCATATTTATGTACCTTCTTTCTCTGTTAGGAAGATAATAAGATTACATGTAAGACAACCACATCAGACCTTGAATGCAAAATTATTGTTCAAGATAAACCTCCAGGCAAAAAAAAAAAATTCCTATAAATGGGAACAAGCAGTTGAGTTTTTACCAAGATTTTTATCTTTCAGATATTCAGCTCAAAATTCTAAACTAAATGTCTGTGTATTACCACTGGACCTCAATTACATCGTTCTCTTTGCTGAGATCATAGAATCATAAAATTATAGAATAGTTAAGGTTGGAAAGGATCTTAAGATCATCCAGTTCCAACCCCATTGCCAGGGGCTGGGACACCTACTAAACCATGCCACCCAAGGCTCTGTCCAACCCGGCCTTGAACACCACCAGCAATGAAGCACTACAACTTCCCTGGGCAGCCCATTCCAGTGCCTCACCACCCTTACAGTAAAGAATTTCTTCCCCATATCCAATCTAAACTTCTCCTGTTTAAGTTTGAACCCATTACCCTTTGTCTTCTCACTACAGTCCCTAATGAAGAGTTCCTCTCCAGTATCCCTATAGGTCCCCTTCAGACCCTGGAAGGCTGCTATGAGGTCTCCACGCAGCCTTCCTTTCTCCAGGCTGAACAGCCCCAACTTTCTCAGTCTATCTTCATACGGGAGGTGCTCCAGTCCCATGATCATCCTCGTGGCCCTCCTCTGGACTTGTTTCAAGAGTTCCATGTCCTTTTTATATTGAGGACACCAGAACTGCACACAATACTCCAAGTGAGGTCTCACAAGAGTATATCAATGGAACTTTATTTTATATAAATACTTTGCAAAAAAATTCTGCTGGTCTTGTGTAAGGATGTAAGAAGAGAGAGGGGCACATCTACCATGCTGATATAGCCCTGCTTACCAGCATGAAGGACACTGCACGCATCAGTTCTTATTTATGTCCAGAATTTTATATTCATATACACTGTTGATGAAGCTTTATGCCTAAACGCTTGGCAAAGAAAGAAAGCAAACTGGTACGCAAGAGACGTCTATATCCTCCTCTGTTCAGTTAATCCAGCTGAGGCAAATATAGTTAACATTTTTAGACTGGAAATTGCTCTGGTGCTGGTCATTTAACACATTTGCAAGGTGCCCATCATGATGCAGTGTACAGAGTAGGTAATATAGAGTCAGGTATAGAAGGTTGCGTTTGCTGTAGCTTAGCTTCAGCCCAGATTAGAACAATCCCTTGAGAAAGGAGGCCAAGAAGGGGAAAAAGGTTCCTCTCAGCCTCCATCAGGATTGTATTAAACCCAGGAAAGACAACAGGGCTCTAGAAACTTTCAGGGCTGAATAGAAGGAACAGCCAAAGAGGAAACCTATGAACAAAAGCTTAATTTTAGCAGGCTTTTGAAGATGAATTTTAACATAAGTAGGGGCTGGGATTTTCCTTTCATTGCTACCATATAACTGTTAGAAAGAAGCTAGAGACTTTGATACCTAATTTAGTTAAGAAAATTGTAGAGGTAGGGTTACAATCTCCTAGAATTTGAATAAATTCTTGTCCCAGCGTTAACACAGGGAGTTTTACTGAGGGATTTATTCTGTTCCAGTACTAGTCTCTGCACATATTTGGATGAGTTGTGTATCTGTTGAAAGGGTTGTGTGTTTGTGCAAGGGTTGTGTTTTTGTGAGGATTCTTTGAAAAGGGGGTTATAATTGTGGTGGACTGGAACTTTGTAAAAAGTTTGGTTAGATTCAGAAGGGACATACAGACTTTAAAATAAACAACATTTTGATTAGGTTGCTCTTTGTCATTCCTCAGAATATTACCCAAGGAGAACAGGAAGCTTTAGTAGGCTTTATATTTCCTGAGACGAGGACCATTTTTTGTGTGTTTTGTTCAGTGCTTCTGTGCAGTCAGGCTCAAGTTCTGCCTTCATGCATTGTTAAAATAAAAATGTTACATTAGAAGTCATGTCATATTTGGCCCACTCCAGTGAATAAAGAAGTATTATTTTTAGGATTAACAGCCAAATATTTCTACCACCCAGCAACATCACCAGAAAAGCAATAGCACTCAAGTGTCTGCAGCTCTTTTTCACACTCACATTAGTCATCACAGTCACGCACACTGACATTCACACTCTTTCATACACATACTCCACTTTTACCTTGCAGACATCCCTCCTTTCTTTAGGGAATATACGGGAACAGCTAACACCTGTTCCTGTATATTGACTGTATGTCCTAAATTGCAGCAGCCTATTTCATTCAGGCGTATTCAGCATCTTTATCCTTTTCCTTAGCTTGAGTTCTGTTTGTCAGTGTGCTTGCATACTAGTTCTTGCCCTGGGGCTGCTTTTCCTTACAATATAAGTGATTTTATTCACTCCTCATGGGCATATGGACAATGATAATCTGCATGCTTTTGTCCAAGTAACCATTTATGAACACTCACCCACATATTCTGCAAGATTTCTTTTATTTTAGCATCTAATTTATTGACAAAACCAGATGCAGTGACATTCCTTATCAGTCAGATCAGCAGGCAATGGCAAGCAGCTGGCTTTGCCTAGTAATATTAATGTAACTAATAAAATGTTGTATTTGGAGAGAGTAGAGTTTTCATACTTCAGTTTGACATTACTTGCCTTAGAAGTGGGTAGAGTTAAGTATGTTCATATTTATAGTATTTATAGTTCTAAATTTTAGCATTTCCAGTTCTCTTTCACCAATTCAAAAAATCGAGAAACAGCAGATATTCTCATCTGTTGTATCCCTTCTTGTTAGTTTCACAGGTGGTGAGTCTTTTGAGAGTGTGATATCACAGTATTGCTGTTTCATTGCGTAAGCAGAGCAGCAATGACTTCCTTAGTGATAAAGCTGAATCCTGTCAGGTATTCTTATTTAAAGAAAGAGGTTTGGATTCAATAACAATTTGGAGTTGAGCAGAACTTGGCCATATTATTTAGTTCTGGGTTCCTTTTTTCAACCTCAAATTAAATATTTTTATTTGTCTGGTCAGCTAGTAAATGCTGCAAAATTTTGGTTTAGAATTAACTTAAGTCCCCCATACCAATTTTTTGGTGTGTCCCTAATCGGCAAGCTGAAGAAGAAAGACATTCATAAAAGGTTACACACAAAATTGTTTGTTATCATTATATCTCTGTGGAGGAGGAGATAGAAAAATCTCTAGAAGTGGCTCCTGTGCTGACATGACCTCTCATGCTCCTACTCAAAACCTGACCCGAAGAGGAGAGGCACAGACTGAGCAGAGATGTGCAACAAGGCATTCGTATAATAGTATGGCACGTATGAAACCCTGAAGGCTGAAGGGGTAAGACTGTTCTATATCAAAGTTTCTCCATACATACTCTTTTTTTCTGTGCAGTTATTTAGTCCAATTTAGAAAGTGGACTCTGGCTATTTATTGGGAAGCCCATGTGAGCAGTGGAACTGTGTAGGATTTGTTTAATTGGGGCATAACTTATCTGTAAGATGATCCTTTACAAAATAAAGTGATTTCCACTTTGTTGATTAGCTGACCCTGAAGAATAAATGGCTTATGCAGACGTTCAAACAGTATGGTTACATATATAAACAGAATCAATGGGCTTTTGAGTTACTGAGAGGTAGTGAAGTCCTGCATGCTACGTGTCTTCTCTGTTTCTAGTGACTTTAGTGAGCATTAAGTGTCACTTAGAGATAAGAAAAGTAGCTTATGGACCTAAACCTAAATGCACTGGAAAAACTCTTCAGTTGGTAAACCTCTGCATATTTCAACTTCCAGTTGTCAAATGGTTGGTCTGTTATATTGAGTCCTCATGGCTCCGAACAATGTGTAACTCCAGCAATAATAAAATCAGTGGGCATAAACATGCTCCACATGTTTTGTTAAATTAGTCACTTAATGACTGAATTATATTTAAGGGAGTCCATCCTAGTTCACCTTTGTTGGCATGAACTCTTTAAAATAAGGTCCTTTTGAAGATGCTTAGGCTACTTCAGTATATGTCAGATACTTACCATGGCTCTCCGTCTAATTTATCTCATTCTAGATAGGTTAACAAAGAAAAGTGATGTATATGCATGATGATAATGCTAAGTTTCATATTTCAGTAGTCAGGCTACTCACTCTTCTTGCCTTGAAAGTCTCGGGAAATTAAACCTGACCCCCAAAAGATGTATGCTTTTAACTTTTGGACTTCCTTTTAGATCATGTATCATGTAAGTACAAAATTCATTATATCATTGTTTGTAAAGTCTGTGCCAAATTGCAAAACTTTTAACTAACAGAAAGGATTAGCCAATCCTTTCTGCTTCTATTATTTTCTTGTCTCAATGGCTCTGAAGGGATTGCTGCAGTCTCATTATTTGTGAGACACGATACAGTATGGGACATGATAAAAAAAGGTAAGGAGGCCCTCGATAATTACCCTAGGCAATGCTATCTACATCTCAGACAGTTCCTACGGTAATTGGGTTTGTGTGTGTCGCGGTTTAAGCCCAGACAGCAACCTAGAAACCACGTAGCTGTTCACTCGCTCCCCCTCCCTTCCTCCCCCTGGTCCCAGAGGGATGGGGAAGAGAATCAAAAAAATGCAACTCCCACAGGTTGAGGTAAGAACAGTCCAGTAACTAAGGTATAACACAAACCACTGCTGCTACCGACAATAATAATAATGATAAGGAAAATAACAAGGGAAGAGAATATAACCGCTCACCACCCTCTGAAAAATGCCCAGCCTGATCTAACCTTTCTGTGTAACTGCCCCCAGTTTATATAGTGGGCATGATGTGCTGTGGTATGGAATACCTTCTTGGTCAGTTTGGGTCAGGTGTCCTGTCTCTGCTTCCTCCAGACTTCCCCTCTTCCCTGGCAGAGCATGAGACGCAGAAAGTCTCATTGGAGTAATCATTACATAACAGCAATTAAAAACATCGGTATTATCAGTGTTGTTCCCAGGCTGGAAGTCAAAACACAGTACTGCACCAGCTACTAAGAAGGAGAAAAATGACTGCTACTGCTGAACCCAGGACAGTGTGAGCTCACCCTGAAACTATAAATCCCATCTCTTGTAATGGAGGGGATTTTGAGGTGTTTTGGGCTAGCTTTTTCTGCTGCTTCGGTTATCACATATAAATAAAATTGTTTGCTATCAAAAGTGATTCCTGCAAATGGATGAAGGTCACAACTAAGATGTAGCCTTCTAGCCTGTCTTAATGTAAAATATATTCAAAATTCTAAGTCAAATAAGTAATTTTTAATCCCGCACCACATAAATTTATTGGTGTACATCAGCAGTACCAGGATTTCACAAAATGAGCATGATATTTCTTGCAAAGTAGCACCTATGTGTTTTTTTTCAGACTGACAAATATAAACATTGAAAAAGAAATATGTTATTGACACAGAAATAATATTGGTTTATAAGCCTATCCATCTTTCTTAATATAAAATATCTGAGGAAATTAGCATGGTACTTAAAACATTTGGAAACCTGAATGGGTTTTGAATAAGTGCTTCCCTTTTTTCTGTAAATAGTAGGAAAGATATTTCTCAGCACATTAGCTGCACTCTAATTGCAGACTATGATACTAAGAAATAAGATAATGATGGAGATTGTCAGACTTAATGCTTTCTGGTAAGCCACTGCTGTCATTTTTTTCCCCAAAATATGACTGACATCCTTCCTTTAACCCTCCCACCCCTTATTCTTTATGTATGTTGGCACAGTGGCCCTGCCACTATGTGGAACACCATACTTTCTTTGCTAAGCACTAGGAGAGAGTGAGCCATGGGAATCTTTAGCTATAATTTGTACTGAATTTTTTGAGGCTTTCCTTCAGCATGAACAAGCAATGGAAATTTTGACATTATTGATGAAGCAGTGCTTGGCTTTTAGCATGTTTGAAGGCCAGTGTCTGCTGAGTGATGGTGAAATAACAGAATCACTAGACTGTCATATATAAGAGAAGATTCTAGGTGTGAACTTGCTGGTTAGGAGTCTGAGAGAAAGGACAGGACATTATTAAGGAAGAAGTTGTTGCTTTGCCTGTTTTACAGCTAAAATGTTTCTTCCTCATAAATAGATGTAAGTTTCCCCAAACTGGGTTGTACTAAGGTATAAATACTAATGTCAGTACGTTTGATGGAAAGGGGCACCAAAAGATGCAAAATATTTGCCTGAATAAGCACAATTTCATGTTAATAAAGTTATAAAATCTTTTCTCTAAAACATAAACAGAAGTGGTTTGAAACTTATTCTTTGCAAGATAAATTACAGGTTGTCAGTAAAATCCGCAAGCTTTTCATTATGCTTTCCTTCAGTACAGTTTTATTTACTTTTCACAAGATGAAAAGCTTGTTATTGCTTTCCAAATCAGGTCCTAACAATTTTGAGACTTGAAACATTATAATGAATTTTGGGTTTTCTTTTCTTTGTCTCTGTATACCAGACTCTTCACAACTTATCTGTCTGATATTCAAGGCTTTTTTTCTGGAACCACAAATGAGCAGGGTGAAATTCTCACTTTCTCGTCTATTTCCAGGCATAGTTTTTAAGAAACCTGGCAGGCATTTTGAGACTCAAGAGACAATCTCAGTGGCTAGTCAATTTAACAAGGAAATCCAGGTTATGTCTTCTCAGTGAAGACAGAGAATTTGTATGTCAAACACATTGGCAGAAAGGATTAGTAGTGAATGTGCCCATTGGTGATTAGCACAGTAGAGGACACAAAATAAACAGAAGTCCACTGACATATGTACTAGATCATCTCCTTTTGACTGAAAAACACAGTGCTGAAGTGCAGAATATGGAAATCAGATACTCTCTGCTCTATGGAAAGCAGCTATTCTTTCAACATCTCTGTGGCAGCTGCATGCTATCTGATTGCTGTGTCTGCCTGTAAGCTGTCATGTACATGCGCTTCACAGACAGCAAAAGCATATGTGGAGAACCCATTTGCTTTGATCAGTGAAGGATATACACAATATTTGTGCTCATTAAGAAGCGGGATTCCCATCCCTTCCAGAACTGATGTCTAAAAACTGGTACTTTTTCACTGCCTCAAGATTGGCCTTCTGTAATTCAAATTTTTGGCCTGCAACCAACTGGCTCAGCAGTGTCTTTCACCATGTTAATGATGTCCTTCTCCTCTTCTCTGTTCTCCTTTTGTGTATTTATGTTAGGTCTTGCCCTCATAATGTCTTTTAGAAAAGTGAGTTTAAATCCTTATTTCATTGAGGTGGATTATTTAATTTCAATTAAACACCAGTGTAGCTTATGCAAATTCCAAAGAAACTTTCCTGATTGGAATTATTTTGTTCTGTCTTTATAAATACTTTGCAAAGGCCTGCCATTCTTGTATAATTCTTCAACTCTCCTATATGCATAATAATTCAAAATTAGCTACAACTTATTTTTGTTTGTTTGTTTT
>JAOEHY010052238.1:0-14249 GCA_025447955.1 Psilopsiagon aurifrons
GTTATCAGCGCTGTTCTCAGGCCACAAGTCAAAAACACAGTGCTGCACCTACTACTAAGAAGGAGAAAAATGACTGCCACTGCTGAACCCATGACACAATGCTAGACACTGAAAATCAAACATCATTAGCTCTACTTCACTCAGTGTTTGGGAAGAATTTCTCTTCACCAGAAAATCTTCACTAGGAGGAGCACCAACATGAGAAAGGTGCCTTACAAAAAAAAAAGCAAACCAAAAACCTCCTTGCCCCCTGAAACCAAACCCACAAAAAATAAAATGCTGAAAGAAAACAAACAAGTCCTGGGGCTTGAGGTCAACTCTAAAAGAGGCTGGACTGGAAGAAGTCTTAACACCATTACTAATAGCAACAAATAAAACAGCAAAAGAAAAATCAATGCCAGGAGAAATAAAATATAGCTGCAAGGGCTATTTTGGTAGCATATATATATGGTCAGAATATTAGTTTCAGAGCAGCTTGTAATAAGACTCAAAATAACCTTTGCCTGTATTTAAATTAGAAAGTACAGATGATTTTCTTTAAGAATATTTACAGAATGAGTTCCTAGACATTGACTGCCAGAACAATTGATACTGTTCTTGTTAAGAGCTCTTGCTGAGACAGGCTTTGGTTGCACCATATACTGCTGAGCTTGACTGTGCTCACTTATAAATACAAGCTGAACACGCTCTCCCCATTGCAAGGATCACTGGGTCAAAATCTACCATTAACTTCACCCAGAAGGTAGAAGCCGACCCTGGAATAATCCCTTCTGGTTTTGAAAGTAGCAAATTCTTTCTCTTATGGAAAGCAGCAAGCATTTCTCTTATGGCTTTCGGCATAATTGCATAATACACACAGGTTAGCTGGCGAATTAAATTGCTAAGCCACTGTCAGTCATATTTGAAAAATCATGGCAGTCAGGTGAAGTTCCCAATGACAGGAAAAAGGGAAATATAACCCCATTTTCAAGAAGAGGAAAATGGATGACCCAGGGAACTACAGACCAGTCAGCCTCACCTCTGTGCCTGGCAAAATCTTGGAGCGGATTCTCCTGGAAGGCATGCTAAAGCATATGAAAAACATCAAGGTGACAGCCAGCATGGCTTCACTAAGGGGAAAACCTGCTTGACCAATTTGGTGGCCTTCTATGATGGGGCTATGGAACTTATAGACAGGGGTAGAGCAGCTGATGCCATCTACCTGGATTTGTGCAAAGGGTTCGGCACTGTCCAACATGATATCTTGTCTCTAAATTGGAGAGACAACAATTCGATAGGTGGACCACCGGATGGGTATAGAACTGGCTGGATGGCCACATGCAAAGAGTTGTGTTCAACAGCTCAATGTCCACCTGGAGGCCAGTAACGAGAAGTGTCCTTCAGGGATCAGTGTTGGGTCTGGTCTTGTTCAACATCTTTGTCAGTGACATGGACAGTGGGATTGAGTGTGCCTTCAGCAAGTTTGCTGATGACACCAAGCTGGGGGGTTCGGTTGATACTCTGGAGGGAAGGAATGCCATCCAGAGAGACCTTGACATGCTTGTGAGGTGGGCTGATGCCAACCTGATGAAGTTTAACCATGCCAAGTGCAAGGTCCTCCACCTGGGTCAGAGCAATCCCAGGCACAGCTGCGGATTGGGCAGAGAAGAGATTGAGAGCAGCCCTGCGGAGAAGGACTTGGAGGTGTTGGTTGATGGAAAAATGAACATGAGCTTGTAGTGTGTTCTTGCAGCCCAGAAAGCCCATAGTATCCTGGGCTGCATCAAAAGGAACATGGCCTGTAATTTGAAGGAGGTGATCCTGTCCCTCTACTCTGCTCTCGTGAGACCTCTCTTGGAGTACTGTGTGCAGTTCTGGTGTCCTCAACATAAAAGGACATGGAACAAGTCCAGATGAGGACCTAGAGGATGATCAGTGGGCTGGAGCACCTCCCGTATGAAGATAGGCTGAGAAAATTGGAGCTGCTCAGCGTGGAGAAGAGAAGGTTGCGTGGAGACCTCATAGCAGCCTTCCAGTATCTGAAGGGGGCCTTATAAGGATGCTGGGGAAGGACTCTTCATTAGGGACTGTAATGATAGGACAAGGGGTAACGAGTTCAAATTTAAACAGGGTAAGATTAGATTGGATATGAGGAAGAAATTCTTTACTGTAACGGTGGTGAGGCACTGGATTGGGTTGCCCAGGGGAGCTGTGAATGCTCCACCTCTGGCGGTGTTCAAGGCCAGGTTGGACAGAGCCTTGGGTGGCATGGTTTAATGGGAGGTGTCCCTGCCCATGGCAAGGGGGGTGGAACTAGGTGATCGTAAGGTCCTTTACCGTTACTGTTCTATGATTCTCTGATTTTTTTTTATGTGAGCCTTAAACAGTTGGAAAATCCTGATAATGATTTAAAAAAGAAATTGGCATCTATGATATTTCAAACAAATAAAGTATGTTTGCAAAGTCTTTATTTGGTTTTTACTTCAGTACCACCATTAACACAGTGAGGAACACATGTAAAATGAACTAATGTGTCTTTCTTGTCTGCCTTGGTCAGTTTACAAGGAACCAAGCAAAAATAAATGAGTCCTTATCAACAGAAGTCACAAACACACTCTGTAAATTAACATACAACAGATGCTGCAAGAAACTGAACAACAGCAATCCAGATCAAGCAAGGATAAAGAAAGAGGATTGACAGGCTCTTTGTTATCTTTTAGATTGGTAATTGCAGGTTTCCATATTGATAAAATGCTGAACAGATTCCTGTCTCAGTAACTCTTAAAATCCAAGGTAACACCTTTGACTCCAGTGAAGGCATTCAGGATTCTCACAGGTGTAATTGAGAGCAAACATATTTTGGCCTGATTGTAGTTTTCATCTTTTTATGCATTCTAAAATATCTATAGTATTTGCTCTACCAAAAATAGTCTCCTCATTTTTAAGTTATCAGTACAGAAAAGGCCAAACGGTGGTATGAGCGGGCTTTTCTGTATAATTGCATCTTTTAATGTTCACGATCCATATGTTCACATACTTCGAAAAATTACTTATTTCATTTATATTGTAGTAAAACCAGAATATATTTCAATTACTAAAGGTTTGGTCTTGTAAAAACTTTATCTGTCAGTAAGATCACCAATGAGATTGTTCAATACAGCACCCTATTCCATCACAAGCAGTTATTATATTGGGCTCTAATTTAGACCAGAGGCACATGCTGACAAAAAGCAGAAATTACCTGAATAGCAACATCAGAGTTTCAACAGTTCTCAGCAAATGGAGTACTTTGTAGCAAATGGAGTCAAGAAACAAAGCTCCTGGATGGAATTTGGAGCGAAAGATCAGAGAAAACAAAACAATCAAATATGATTCAGAAGTTATGCTTTTACAGTTCAAGTCAACCAATCGTGACAGCAGTTAAAACAATAGTAACAGCACTTCCACTGAAGCACTAATGGCCCACCTGATTACTCATTAATACGAGAGAATACTGGGACCCAAGAAGACAGGGAAAATTCCTGTTACTGCTCCAGGAAAAGGTAAAATGCCATTCTACTGGGCTTGTTTTAGTCCTTTTAGCAAACTCCCACATACAAACATGTGCCAACTTCAATAGTCCATGAGTTTTAAATATTTTACCAGTCTCTTTATGTTTTTTCTTTCATTTCAGGGACTCAGCTTGTACTTTTAAAATGTGCTCTCTATTCATATGGGAGGTTTGTTGGTTGTTTTTTTTTTTTTTTACCTGTCTTCTATTCCCAAATCTATTCCTATTTCAAGCGGTCAGTGGCTCTGTCCTTGTTTGGTTCTATCCTTGTAGATAGAAATCCTAACAGTCACCTACCTCAAAAGGGTTTTGTGAACTTTAGGACTTAATTAATGGCTGAAAAGCAATTTGAGTACCATGGATAAAATGCCTTCTGTAAGTACATGGCAATCATCATAGAAATAATAGCTTCTTTACCTGTGGTAGATTCTTTACAAACTGTAGTTCTATCAGGTGTAGGTAATCTGAGTGCTGCAAACCCCATACAAGTCTGTTCAAATTCTTCAGATTAGGTTTTAAACAAGAAGAAATGTGGAATAAATCTTTACTCCATAAAACAGGAGTGAGACCAATCAGACACTGTGTGTCCTGAGGAATCAGATACAGCATAGTCAGCTCACTGATCTGTGTCAACACATTAATGATTTATGTAGCTTTTAATTTACAACACAGACATATCTAAAATAATCAGGTAGAGGCAAGCATTAAAGATTCACTGCATGGGTCATAAAATGATTAGTTATTCAAGTGACTTCAGATTTGTATTTCATTAAGGAATATTTTTAATTTACTTTTAAACAGTTTATATACAGAGATTTAAGAACTGTTAGAAGCCGATTATGCAAACTCCCACTTTTATGCATTCAATATATTTAAGTCCCTTTTTTTTCAAGCTGTTTTAATTTGTTTGAAAGCACATAGAAAAAATATGGCTTGATAATTTGGCGGGGGGGGGAAATTCTTTTAATTTACAGAAAATGGTGGGTATATATTCTTTGCATTTTTCATACATGCATGAAAGCCAAAAAAAAAATCAAAGGGGAGTCATCTCCCTACTGATCCAGCCTGATTGTATCCCCCTCCTTCCACTATAACAAGCTCTCAACTTGGAGCTGATTGTAGCTCGGCTGCATTTAAGCAGCTGCATTCCACTCAGCTGCTGGAGAACCGATTTCCTGCTTCATTGTGGGTGTTTACTTTCTGCTGCCCTTCTTGATCAGAAGATTGTTACAGATGCTGCAACAATCTGTAAAACAATAGCAAGTCTACAGTCAGTTTAAATAGAAACCAATCTTGCTCAGGTTATTTAGCAACTTTTTCCTTTCTTCCTTTTTTTTTTAATCATTTAATCCATTTTTTTTTCTTTTTCCTTTTGCAGCAAACATTTTCAAATGTCTCCTGCAATTACCCAAACTAATATGATTATGTTAAAAACATCATTGCTGTTATAGACATTGTCCTAGAAGCAGTCTAGATCATCGTGCAGGTAGCATTTGTGTTCTGTTTTTTAATTATTTCTTTATTCACTTCCATGCCTTATCCTGGATCCCTGTAGCTTTTAACTTAAATGGATGCCTGTCATGTGGAACTTTATTGAGGGCTTTCTGAAACTCCAGATAAATCACTGACACTGTCAACCTTGTCTCTGAGCTTCTCAAAGTCAAAAGAAGGCAGATTCCTGTTTTTCCATATTCACAGTTTGACTTTATTTTTTTTGAGGAGATTGTGGGTCATACTCGGAATTGGTGTAAACTGCTGTATCTCCATGGAAATAAATAGAATTGTACCATTTTATGCCCTGTCTTGCAAGTCTTTACCTTCTCTGCCTGAAAAAAATTTTCTATTTTTGATCCATTCTGTAAATGCCCAAGTTTAATGATGCAGTGAACATTTTCTTAAAATATGGACCCTGAGATACATAAGTTATCTACAGCAGATTCATGCCCCTGCATCTTCTTTCTCTTTTTCTGCTTTTACTCCCAAACTTTCTTAAAATGAGCTTTTAATTTCCTTCAAAAAATTAACAAAAGGAAATCATAATTGAATATTTTGAAGGAGACATTGCTCCATTCAGAAGGACATGAATCATGTCGCATTCAAGTCCAGTATTACTCACATTGGATAATGGAAGTTATGTATTGCCTAAAGTCCCTGTAAAACATGTCAAATATATTTTGTTAGAGAGTTCATAGATTTATTTTCATAAAAAGGGCACAGAGAATCACAGATTTTTCAAATCTTATGGCTTTCATTGTCTTATTTCTGTTTTCATCCCCCTAAATATTCAAGGAAGGAAATTTTTACCTTCAGCCAGAGGTAAAATGTTAAGCATGTTGAATTTTAATTTCTTTTAATGCATTGTGAGTATTTACACCATTATTGGGCACCCAAATCAAGTAATAGTACCTAATACACGCCTCATAAAATAAAAATTGGGTTTTGGAAATGATCTGTAATTCGCTCCTTCTAGAATAGCAGTTCAAAAAGCACTGTTGGCAGCTTTTCCTCCCTTTTTACTAGCAAGGATACAAAAATTTTCCTAAAGCCATTCATGCCTTTTCACAACCCAGTACAGCAATCAGGCACAATTCGTCATCTGCTTTGTTGGGCTTGATCCAAAACAGTCCTACCCTTGGTCTTCCTATGAGCTGCATCTTCATTGCCAAACTTTTGTCCTGCCCTGTATCAGTGTGAAATCTGATGTTCATTGCTGTGTTATGCTGACATATGGGCATAATAACCCATGCCTCTTACTGCCCGGCAGTTGTGCTGTTGAGCTCTTCTCCTTTGTGATGTTTCAGAAGTCTTTCTCTTTTCTTTTCGGACAGCTGATTTTGGAACAAACAAAGTGGGTGGGAAATAGGGTGGGAGGAGGAAGGAGGGAGGAAGGGATTAGTGTATGGAAGTACAGGAAGCATGCTTTATCTATATGACTTACTTAGTTTCATAGTCCTATATATACTTTAGTGCATCCTTCTGATATTTCTTGTCTTTAGGGACTCATGTAATCTATGACAGACATTCCCATTGCTCTTATATGAAAGAAAGAAAACATTTCTTATTATATTATCTGTCCTTGCTCTTGTTCAGACTATTTAATGACTCAGGTGGGGAAGTGATATTAGGCCCATTTACATCATTAATAATACTTGAAGGCACGTCCTCCAGTATCCCAAGAACCCTGAAGGCAGCAGAAATCCTTTAAAATCATTTCAGTGTGCTTTCACTGCAACCTGCGCTCAAAAAAGTGGAAGTTGTCCATAGGTGAACTTTATACAGTATATTGAGAATTTTCTGTTAGCCCTCAGTAACCTTTTCCCTTTATGTTTCACTGGAATTTTGGGAGGTATCAGATACAGAGTGCTGTGTCTCCTGCTTTCAACATCCATTTAATATGTCAACATTGAAAGATAGAATTTGACCTTCCAAGTACATGCGATCTCTACTGTAGTCTTCACAGAACTGTACTACAGCATCATAATTAACATATGCAACTGTCCTTCTTCCTGAAAAATGAACAAAAAAAAAAAAAAAAAAAAAAAAACCAAAGACAGTAAACCCAGAAAATTAGTGTTGTAAATATGGATACCCATTTCTAGACACAACTCAGATCAACTTGGGTAAATTCTCATAACTGAAGATCTGTCTTTCTGAAGACTGTAGTAACAATACCTCTGTGCTCCTTTCGCTTCAGATGTGAGACTGTCTGCCTGTTTTACTGGCATCCTGCAAGGGAAGACAGATGCTGTCTGAAAAGGTGTCTGCAAAGTATGAAACTGGATCCAACTCAGACATTAACTATTGTCAGTGCTTTTTCAAAGAGAGACACCTCAAATGTACAACGCTTATAACAATTGGCCATTTCCTACAAATAGTTACACTTTTGGGCATTTTCATCTTCTAAGCTCTTGCTGCTTCACCCTGCTTCTATTTTAACAGAAACATCTTATGGCGCCACAATTACTTATAAAAAAAAAAAAAAAGTATCTTCCTTCCGATGCTAACCTGAAGACAAAGAAAACAAATGAAAGATGGAAGAAAATGAAAGATTTAAATGAAGATTAAGGTAGCAGAAATTCATTTTAATAAGTTTATATCTTAGACTTTGCTTGTTAAACTGGGTAAGATCAAATTCTGATGCCAGTAGAAATCAGGAGACTGAAGATACAGTGCATGACAATCCCAAGTACATGCAATTTAGTCCTTGAGTGACAAAATCATAAGTCCAGCACTTAATGGAAGTCCCCTCTCTGGTTTCTCTACTAATATATGTGTCATTTTAATGTCAGACGATGTGCATAGTATAATTACGGCATGCAGCTTCTCCTTGAGTGATGAAAAGCTTATGCCTTTTTGTCCTTCACATAGTTTTTTCAGACCACAATGAATTCTACTTTCAGTGTCTTCTCCATATTGACACAGAGGGGTCAGCTTTTGAAAATAAATATGAAATATCCACAGATTACTAGGGAAAAAAAATCCCACAATGAAACCTCAGTACTTTATATAGAGGTCGTTTAATTCCCAGCATAAGTTTTGGGAATGTTCACAGAGTGACAATGACTCAAACGGTGCAGTAACTGAAGTGAGTCAGAGGCTATCTTTGTACCCTGGGAGAACTCTATGAAACAGGACTAGAGAGATAGAATATCTAGGTCTGTTTTTTCTTTATAAGAACAAGCATGGTCAAAAAATAGAGTAAGAAAAAAACCAACCAAACATTAAACTAACCAACCAATCAGAAGAGGAATGAAAAACCCCAGGAAACACTCCCCTCATAAATACATCTCTCTGGTATTCACAAAATATCTCTTTACTATTTACCATAATAAATTTGGTTTAGCTATTCAGGTGAAACTCATAAACTGTTTGGAAATGCTCAAAATCAGAGAAATGTCATCGAACTAAAGTTACTTTCTGTCACTTTTGACCTGGAATCAGTAGAAAGGAAACCAAAAGACATCTAGAACCTGGGGAAAGGAAGAGACAGAAAATAAAAATAAATAACTGAAGAAAAAATACAGAAATCTGCCTTGAATACTATAAACAGATTCTTTACATGGAAGGATATTTTTCAAGGGGAAAAAAAAAATGCTTGGAATGATGAATAGATATGTGCACATGCAGTTAAAGTAGATATCTTGTTGCAAAACAGCTTTGCATTGGTAAGAAATGTTTTGGAAACTGCATCTCAAATGGACCTTCTTCTACTTAAGCAGCTTTTGTAGACACTGAATGGAATAATTTGTCTTTTAGTGCTGGTGTAATATTAGCATTTTCAGTTCAAATGGTAAAAAAAGGAAGTTTTCTTTTGCGCTATCTGCACAACTGTCATCACAAAAGACACATAACAAATATTTACAGAGAGATTTTGATTGAAGCTAAGGCATTTAAAGGTAGTTATAGTGCCTGCCCTAATTTTTTTAATTTCTCCATTCTTCAGTACAGTTTCCTTTTTGTTTATTTTTTCCTTGCTCTCTCTCTTGCATTTTTTTTTTTCCTGAAGAAGAAATAAGGTATCATATTTTTTTATTAATAAAAAAGAAAAAGGGAAGGTAAAAAATACCAAAAGAACAGAATTTGTCTTTATGAAAGAAAATACTGTAGATATTTTGCCAAAAAGGACACATGGTGAAAATTTATTAGCTCATTTGAGCTGTATGTGGAAAATACATATTTCCTGAAGCAGGTGGTGTGAATGAAGAGGATAGGAAGAAAAATGTCTTGCGTGGATGACATTCTTCAAAATGTGATTTCTCTCATCACATGAGGAGGCAGCAAAACATTGCACTACTGAAAGCTGCAGTGTTTTCTAGCAGGCTTTCTTTATAATATTCATTTATTTAGCTATAAGCATAGACTTCTCAGTTTGGAATGTTCTCTGATTTTTTTTTTATCTTTCCAGTGAAGAGGTGGATAGGAAGATAAAGCTGTATGTGAGGTAATGAGGTAAATGGGAATGCACAAACACACATAGACAAAAAGGGAATAAAAATGAGGCATAACGATATAGCAGAAAAGATATAACCTTGCATCTTTTGAAGAACAACTTTTATTAGCATTCAATACCTCTTTGGTTTTGTCTGTCTTTCTTCTTCACTATGGATAGCTAAGGTGATGCAGATACTGACTTCATCTAACAAGAGAAGAGTCCAGTATTTCTCTAATTAATAGCTGATTTTGTAGAACATAAAAATATAGGTCAGCCAAAAGAGTTCATAAGCATGTTGAATTAACAAATCAATATTATTTGTCTTAGTTTTCTTTTGAGGTGAAGAACTAAGGCATTTTGGAAAGAAATCAATGACTATTTATGACACAAATCAGATTCTGATTATCATCACTTACATAAAATCTGAAATTCTGGCCAGACTTCTTTTTTCACTATCCTACCAACTTCCAGCACCTTCTCCACTGGCTTTTATCACAGTCTTAGCTGCAAGTATTTCTTTTTTTAGTGTTCCTTAAATCAAGAAAACACAGAAATGTATTAAACTAACTTCAATGTAGTTCCAATTTACAGGAAAATAAAAAGTGCTTTATGAAAAAAATCTTCATATAGGATTAATAATTATATTTTTGTAAGTAAAGTATGCTTGCATGTGTTCATTTTTCATCATAATATATTTGATGGCATGGGGAACAGTGGAAGGCAGAAATCTAGGCTCAAGGTATTTGCAGAAGAGCACTTGTTTTGGTTTTGGTGGTGTTCTTATTTTATTTTTTCCTGGTCCAAATATCTCCTGAGTGTTGCTGGAACTTGTATAATCCAATGAGGAAAAAGCATGGAGGGGGGAGGTATTGTCACACTCTTTCTTCTATGAGTAAGACTCTTCCCTTCACTAGGCATTGACAGACTGTGGATCTGCCTTAAACTAGGTGCCTGAACTTCCTCTTTCAGTAACTGGGAAGAGGTAAAACTAGTCCAGCAGTTACTGTACTTACAAAGACTGGGAGAGAAATAAGCATAAGCGTTTAAACAGATCTCACAGGATAAAGATGGGGAGACTGGGCATTTCAGGTGAAGAATTAGAGTTTTTGTAACATTTTTAGTAGTTCATTGGAGTCAATATAAGAGAAAATGCTGCTCACTGGTTAGTACATTCATTGGGAAGGAGGATCATGGATTCAAGTCTTCATCAACTAGCAATTTTTTTCCAGTGACTGTTTCAAGTAAAATTCAAATGTTCAGGATGCAGAGATTTTGCCCTTTCAGATGGGTGCTATAAGCATTGGGAGGTATTTTGTTGTAGTTTTCTTATTTGTGCTTCCTCATTCTAACTAAATGACTGATTACACAGAACAGCTTTAGGCTGAATGAATTTAAGTAATGACTTAATTTTGGGATCAGTGGATACCTCTGCTAGCTTCCCTTTACATAAAGGAAATCACACTGGAAAGATGAGGAGTAATGGGCACAAGTTACTCCTGAAGAGATTCCAACTGGACACAAGAGGAAAAATTTTCACAATGAGAATAATCAGCTTTGGAATAATCTCTCCAGGAAAGTAGTGGACTCTCCAGTATTGGATGATTATAAGATTTAGCTGAACAGAGTGCTGGGACATCTAGTCTAGGTCATGTCATGCCAAGAATGAAAGTTGGATCAGGTGGTCCTTGAGGTCCCTTCCAACCTGAGATTCTAGGAATCTATGATTGATATTTAAACATGAATAATTACACACCCTCTAATGGTCCATCTTACACAACAGGCTTCCAAGTAGTTGGAAGATGTAGCAACAATAAGAAAGAAAAGTAAAAAGAAATGTTTGTCAGATCAAGGTAGAAGTGTCAGCTCAAGGTTCTTCCACCACTGAAGAATCCCTTTGTTGTGCTGTGCAGGGCTTGATGCTTCTCTACATCTTCAGGAAGTTTCCTTGTATGTAAAAGCGTCAGCAAATGCAAAATGTATGCAGGATTGGAAACAAGGTTGATGAGAACAGAAAATGTGGTTGGGCGTGGCTACAACTTCCAAATCCACTCTGCACTCATAAATTTTACATAGCTATTTTTAAAGGTTGTTTATGCTCACACATTTTTTTTAATTGGAACTTGACCAGATTGTACATATTTTACGATGTCGTCTCACTTTCCAGAATATCATTCACAGTTTCTTTTTTCTAACATTTACAAAATTTAATGACTTTCATCCTATAAAAGATATAAGCATCTGCATTTTTTTGAAATACAATCAGTTTAAGCTGTTTAAAACCAGGAGGGGGGAACATCCTGCTTGATAGTTTACCAATAAACAAAGATAAAAACAACAACAGAAACATACACCCTCTACTTTTAGACTAACATTTCTGAAAAGCAGAATACACTGTGCTTTACTGGTTTGTATGAAAATGTAGAGATAAGAATTACAGAATAGAGCAGGACAGATTTTTTCCAGTAAAACTGTGTTTATTTTAAAAAATGAGCTTTTTTCATTGAGTGGGATGGACTATTAGCCAATTCTGAGGGAAGTTCATTTGAATTCCTGGTGGGTCTGGATCTCCAGGATTTTCAGAATTTTTACACTCCAAGTGTGGAGAAATTACTGCTGTAAGTTTCTTACAGCAGTTATAGGAGTAGCCTTTTGCACACACATTTGGACTGACATTATACTAACTGTTGTTAGCAACAAAACAAAAAACATCCAACAGAACAGGTTTTGAGGGCTTCCAGAGTTTTAATGAAATTGATTAAAAATCTGTTACAAGACAACTTTATGACAAAAGCAGAGCCAAATATTTTGCTTTTTCCTACAGGAATTTCCTTTTGTTCAGTTAATAGTCCTGCTAAGTCTAAAGAAAAGCTAACAGTGATTGAAAAATCAGGACAAGATATTATGAGTGACTAGGCACTTTAAAATGAGTTTCCTTTGTGTGAGTGGACTTTGTGGTTTTTTTTTTTTTACATAGGGTTGAATATGTAAGCTGATACTATAGACCAGCTTCAATTGACAAGGTTTCCTGCTGTTCATAAACTGAATAAATACTCCAGAGTAGATTGTCATGTTGTACCATGTAAGATTGACGAACAAAGAAATGGTTGACATTGAATTAGCAGACAGAGACAGATATTTTTTAGGACAGCAGCCAAAATTTTTAAGCAGAGAGATTTCTGGTCAGCGTGTTGCTAGGGACAGTTTGTCATTACCAGATTGCTGTCAGAATTCTGCGCATGATAGAAAAAGTACTGTATACAGTTTCAAAGTTTATTTTGTTGTTAGTGTAGGTCTACCCTATTTGATCTCGTTCAAGAAAGGAGAAAACACATGATCCAGGGCTCTGAGCACTGGTTTTGTATAAAGATGCTTCCCTGCAACCCTCAGTGGATAACTCAGATATGCCATGTATCTGTTCCTCAACTATGAAATGAAGGTACTGGCTTTTCCACATCAGATGTGGAAAGTAAACTTAGTAACTAGTCTAAAGAAATATCCAACTTATTGAAATTGAGAACGTCTCTTTAAAAACCCTTTGCCCTCATAAACAGATTCAGTCACTTGAAGCATATCAATACCCATCTTTATTTATGCCTTCAGAAGCATCAGATAGTGACTTTTTAATATTATTACCTATTAGTATTATATTAGACCTAAATATATTTCAGTAAATTATTTACTTTGCCTTCATTTATGTGTCCAAGCTATCCACTTTTTGTATATTTTTACTACTTCTGAAGCTTAGATCAATGTGTCTTTTTTTTCTTTTTAACAATAAATACATACCACTTAATGACGATCTGATATAAAAATAAACCTAGAAGAATTGATGCGCTGAAGAACAATATCCCAGAATATACAATGCAAAATTTGTTAGAGAAAGTGGACACTGATAATGGGAAAGACATCAGGAATCTTTTGATCTGCTGAAGTTTCACTGTGTTACAGTGCAACACAGCTCACCTTTTATTTGTCCAGCTTCTAATAGCACGAGGAGCCTGAATGCTGAAGGAGTAGAGACAGACAGGGATCAAGCCAAATAAGAAATCCTGCAATATGTAAGGCAGAAGACATACATAGATGTCCCAAACTGGGGAAAAAGAAATTATCTATTGGCTTTCCTTTTGTTCCTAATTTGAAAAGGATTAGGTCTTGTGCAGCTTAGAGAATCTGATTTTGTTGGTTTATTTGCTACAATCCAACACGAAATGATTCCTTCACTGATTTCCTTATTCCAGCCCCAGGTATAAAAGAAGATGACAATTTTCACTTATGGAGACTTTCAGAAAATCAGTGGTGGTTTAGAAGCACTTTTCACAGGGTTATGCTTTGCTGTGTTTCTTAATATCTAATGACTTTAATCACATATCTTCCCTTGAAAAAAATCAGAAACTTTGTGACTGGATATCCACCTTAGGTGCATGATGTGAGTATGATCAAACAGAAGAAAGCTAGAGAGGTCCTTCCCATACCCTTCACACTAATTCTCGCAGTCATGAAGTATACAAAGTGGCTGTTGTCTGGCTCTGAGACACTAAATAGTTCATTGGTTCTATCACAGAATACCAAGTCAGGCGCACCCACAGTATCCAGGGGCACAACCATACCATGGTCACAGTCATGTCATGAAGTGGAAAGTAAAGGGGAAGTTATAAACACTGAATCTGCTTTTGGACAAAACTACAAGGCAGGATGAAAAACATTATAGAATCATAGAATCATAGAATAGTTAGGGTTGGAAAGGACATTAAGATCATCTAGTTCCAACCCCCCTGCCATGGGCAGGGA
>JAOEHY010052238.1:24716-42791 GCA_025447955.1 Psilopsiagon aurifrons
GGTGCTTGGTGACAGCCATCATGGCTTCACTAAGGGGAAATCCTGCCTGACCAATCTGGTGGCCTTCTATGATGGGGTTACAGAAGTGATGAACAGGGGTAGAACAGTTGATGTCATCTACCTGGACTTGTGCAAAGTGTTTGACACTGTCCCACATGACATCCTTGTCTTTAAATTGGAGAGACATCAATTTGATAGGTGGACCACTTGTTGGATGAAGAACTGGTTGGATGGCTGCACACAAAGAGTTTTGCTCAATGACCCGATGTCCAGCTGGAGGCCGGTAACGAGTGGTGTCCCTCAGGGTCCGGTATTGGGATCAGTCTTGTTTAACATCTGTGTTGGTGGCATGGACAGTGGGATTGAGTGAGCCCTCAGCAAGTTTGCCGATGACACCAAGCTGGGGGGTTCGGTTGATATGCTGTAGCAAAGGAATGCCATCCAGAGGGACCTTGACACGCTTGTGAGGTGGGCTGATGCCAACTGATGAAGTTTAACCATGCCAAATGCAAGGTCCTCCACGTGGGTGGGAGCAATCCCAGGCACAGCTACAAGTTGGGCAGAGAAGAGATTGAGAGCAGCCCAGCAGAGAAGGACTTGGGGGTGTTGGTCAATGGAACGACAAACATGAGCCTGCAGTGTGCACTCGCAGCCCAGAAAGCCCACAGTATCCTGGGCTGCATCAAAAGGAACATAGTCAGAAAGTTGAAGGAAGTAATCCTGTCCCTCTACTCTGCTTTCGTGAGAACACTTGGAGTATTGTGTGCAGTTCTGGTGTCCTCAACATAAAATCACATGGAAGTGTTGGAGCAAGTCCAGAGGAGGGCCACGAGGATGATCAGGGGACCGTAGCACCTCCTGCATGAAGATAGGATGAGAAAGTTGGGGCTGTTTAGCCTGGAGAAGGCTGCATAGAGACCTCATAGCAGCCTTCCAATACCTGAAGGTTGTCTACAGGGATGCTGGGGGAGGACCCTTCATTAGGGACTGTAATGAGAGAAGGAGTAATGGGTTTAAACTTGCTCTGTTACTGATCATAGTAGAAAGCCACCACCCTGGGCTGGTAATCTTGCTACTGCCTAAGCATCCTGGTTTGGGGCACTTGAGAAAAGCCTCCTAAGGGACATGTCCAGAAGCAGCCACTAATTCTATCATCATTATTGGAAGGTGACTGCCTGGAAACTGAAGAAACTGCTTCTTGAATAATGATTGTTCAATAATTACTGAATGAATGTTTAATAAATTTCATAAGACCACAGACTGAGAATGTATTTTTCCACCTTGTTGGAGTTTTTTTTCTGTCAGATAAGCCACCCACCACACCTGTTTCCTCCAGGCTGTTTGCTGAAGTTGTCTAATAAGCAACTTGAGGTCAATATATTTAGAATATCCCGGCAGTCATTTATGCAGACCATGGATTCTTTTGAAGAGGTGTTGATAACTAGTCCTAAAGCAAAAGACTAAATTTCTTCTTTTTGCAAATACCAGCTGTCCCTCCTCATCAATCTACAGCAAAACTTAACCTTTTTTTTCTGTAAGGCAAGGGTATTTCCTCAAATCCCAGTGGAGTACTACTTATGAGTGTAATTGTTATTTGCAATCATGCTACTTGATTGAACTGAGCTCTTGGTCATCCTTGACTGATCTTTCCTTCATCATCCAGATAAACCTATTTCATCTTCCACCATAATTATAATATAGCAACCCTATCTAAATAAGTTCCTTTTTACAATTACAATTAACTACTAATTGCTGAATGCTCTCTGACACCAAACTTCACCAGAGCTCCATGACCATATATAAATTAATGCATTTTGAATAGGCTGAATGAAAAGTGAAATAGTGTGAATTTTCAGATTTTTGGATGGAAAATAATTTCTTAGTTATATGAAAATTTTCTTTATACATACCTGCATCCACATATATGGATATGGTTGTTATGTGCATGCATGTGTACCTGCTGTCACATATGCATATAGGACTGTCCTGGATTAAGCAGTAGAAGTCATTTTTCTCCTTAGTATCGGTGTAGTGCTGTGGTTTTGATTTTCAGCCAGAGAACAGTGCTGATAACACCAATGTTTCTAGTTACTGCTTAGAATGTTTGGTCTGACCAAGGACTTTCTGAGTTTCATGCTTGCCAGGGAGGAGAAGAAGCCGGCGGGAAGTACAGACAGGACACCAGACCCAAACTAGACAAAGAGGTATTCCATACCACAACACATCATGCCCAGGATGGAAAAACTAAGAGCAGGGACACGGAAGAGGGGGGTTCACTGCTTGGTCAGGCTTGGTATTGAGTAGTGTGTAGTCGCATTATTTTCCCTTGTATTTCTCTTGTCATTATTACTATTGATGGTAGCAGCAGTAGTTCGTGTTTTACCCTAGTTACTGGACTGCTCTTATCTCAACCTGTGGGAGTTGCATTCTTTCAATTCTCTTCCCCATCCCCCTGGGAGTAGGGGGAAGAAAGATGGGAGAATGAGTGAGCGAACTGCGTGAGTGGCTTAAACCACAAGGAGAAAATGTTTTGCTTGTTTGTTCAGGGAGCATTTCTAGGAATTTTTTTAAACTTTTATTTATATATATGTATAATGTATATATATATATATATATATATATGTCTGTGGCTTTTTCCTCTTCCATAACACCTTGGAGGTGGAGGTTGTTTGTTTGTTTTTGTGCTCAAGAGAACCAAAATTTTACACACTGGACTTTAATGGAAAATTCCAATGTTGTTGACTATATACCACATATACATTCATTTAAGCTGTAATGTTAAGGTTATGAAAATATTGTTCTTTGGCACTTACATATATAAAGAAGAAAATTAATTTTTTCAAGACTGCAATAAAGGGAGAACACTTAAGGCAGCCACTTTCCAGATGTGCACACAGTGATACCTCTTCAGTCTTTGAACAGTCAGGCCAGACACAAAATGAGACAACACAAAACCAATTTGCACACATGGGAAATAGTGGCTGTGACCGCTATATCAGAGGCAAAAAAGACTTATCTGTCACCTCACATTTGCATTTCACTGCATACGTAGAGAGATGATGGTCATGCTCCCATTCCTTGTCTCTGATTCCTGGAGGAGAAATGGTGCTTTGCACCCTAAGCAAGAGGCAGGACACTAAACTGCAATTATCAGTGACTCACCTTCCCCTGGCTCTAGCAACTGAGGCTTGTAATTTTGGAACTGGACAATCTGAGCTCTGTTTTTGCTGAGATATTAATGGCTGAGGATAGTACAAAGTGTATTGGCAGCTGCAACATCAGTGAATATCATTAGCTGATTTATTACAGTGTATGCAGTGTATGCAGTGTAACAACTCTATCCTATTAGCATCACTGGTGTTTGGGTTTGTTTTTGCAAGAAGATTTAGAGTTTCTTAAATGTTCTTGGTGCCAAGTGCTGTGTTTTCCCAAACCAATATGCAATCCCTGCCCCAAACAGTTCAGACCCTGATCCACAGAGGTAATTCAGGTCTTACTTTCTAGTGCATCAAGATAAATTACCTTGATTTACCTTAATGAATCTAGGCCCCAGAGTTGAAAGAAACAAAGTGTAAAAGGAGAGAAAGTAGGACCGTCTCCGTACTGCACAAAAACACAGAGAAATGGATTTGCCCACGGTCATGTAGGGCACAACAGGAACAGAATTCAGGTCTCTGAGTCCCAATCTAACATATTAACTACAGATCCTTCTTTCGTCCCCTCTGTGCTTTCGTACTTTCATACGTGGTACAGAAAAGACCAAGTGCTGTGTATTATTGAACCAATCTCTCCTTTTTTAAGATCCCGACTTTCTGCAAAGAAGCTAAGCAGAAAATTAATCAAGGGTGAAAACAAAAATTAAAGGAATCTATAAATGTATTTCCAGCAATTTTCAACATGAAAGTTGGATCAATGCAATTTGAATTAGAAAATACAATTGGAAAACAAATAAAAAAGGCACATCTAAGTTAAGGAACATCATTCTTTCATTCTCACTGTGTTAAGACCATTTTAAAACCCCTCTTTATCTGTATTTCCTCTCTCTTTTCACTTTAAAGATGAATCTCACAATTTCCACTTTTACATTTACTTACACCCAACCCAATTTCAGTGAGGTTTTCAGCTATACCATGTTTTTGCACGCCCCCTAACCTTTGAAAGCTGTTCCAGAATTTGTTTCTCATATCTGTTTTTTTTTTTTATTATTATTATTTAAGGATCATAAAGTGGTAGTCAGGTTGCTGCATTTTCAGAGACAGATGAAGCAAAGTGCTCCGCTGGGAGTATTCAGCCCAGTGCCTTGCTGTATTACGGCATATGGAGTTGTGTCTTCAGGCGCTGACATTAGCAGTCCTGCTTCAGGTAACTCATTTAGCTTTGGTGTCATTTTACAATAAATATACCATCCACCGACACAAATTAGACAGCTATTGAGATTAATTTTGAGGCACTATCGGCAACATCTTAAATCAAAAACCATTCTTTATTAGCATGCTCGGCTGTACAGCGCTCTCTTTTCCCTTTCCCCCCTTCCTTCCCTGCCACAAGAATAAATGAGCCCCCATGGTTGACACAGCGCATCAAGTGTTTTATAATAGTCTAATTGTAGCTAATGGTTTGTGCAGCTAATTAAGGCCCTATGAATTACAGTAATCAGTCAGCCTCATCTTCTAAACCAGATAGTTCTATTCAAGCGTTGCTTTAGGAAGAAAAAAAAAAAAAAAAAAAAGGGAAAAAAAAAGGAGAGAGAATCAGGAGAAAAATTCTGAAAAGAAACAGAAATAAAAGAAGGAAGAAAGGAGAGCATAATGATCTGGTATGTTCATTAGGGTGCAAATAAATTAATAGAACTTTCTTCCATTTCTCGTTAGTTGTTACAGAACTGCTTATATAAACTAGCATAGGTCTTTGCATTATGGTTTGCAATAATAAAAGAGCAAATTATGGCTTTCTTATTTCTGATATAAGATACATATTTTAATTATGGTACTTCATTTGAGAAGGATATCTTCATTTGGGCAAAAAGCTTTGATTAAGTCTCCACTTTGGAGAGAAGGGTAAACACAAGAAAGGTACATTAAGTACCGATTGCATTGTAGCTAAATGTCCTGGCAAAGCCTAAAGCCTTTAAATATGGCATATAATTAATTTATGGAGATGGCGTTGTTATGCAAGAGGGGTCTGGGTGCTATCAGGAAATGTCTATACTGCAGAAGACGCTTACTGCACCAGCTCTTCCAGCTGCTCTCTGTGGTTAACCTTCTCCTAGGTTACCCAAGTAAGCAGCTAAGCACCCCAGAACCAGTCCTTCACTTCTTCCTCCCGCTCACAGTGAGACAAAAGAAGGGAAAATAAAGATAAAAAGCAAGAAAAATGAAGGGTCAGGGTAAAGTTTAGTAAGTGGAAAAGAGAGAAAGAAAACAAGCAATGCAAGCATAATCACTATTTCCCCTGTAGATACCAAAGCTCAGACAGTTCCCAAGCAAAAGATGTCCTACTCAATTCTCCAACCTCTCAGTTTTATTGCTGAGCATGGTGTTATATGGCATGGAATGACGTCATGGTTAGTTCAGGTCAGCTTACATGTTGTGTTCGCTCCCGTCTCCTTGGCACCCCCAATCTATGAACTTGGTGGGCAGAGTAAGAAACAGAAAGATACTGATGCTGTGTAAATACTTTCCAGCAATAGCTAAAACACTAGTGAGCTATCAGTGTCATTTTGGTCATAAATCTGAAACAGTACCGTGCACGTTGCTGTGAAGAAAGTTAATGCCATCCCAGCCAGACTCAGTGCATGCACCTATTGCTATAATGCAGGATATCTGTCATGAAGATTCTGGAGTTCTACTTCTATGAATTCCATTTGCAGCGAAGAATTCTGGGGTTTACTCTGTAGAATTTCACTGAACCTGCGACATCATCAAAACAGCACAGGAGATGAAGTACCAGTTAAGCACAGCAGATTGAACTACATCACCTAACTTAAAATAATATAGATATTCAAATTCGCTGTTTTAAGCACTTTAGAACCAACGTTAAGTGGTGGGCAATTTACCACCTAATTCTTCTATTTTAGACAGCTAAGGACCTACCTTTAGCCAGACAAAGTCAAGTGAGGTTTATCTCTCAATCACTGTGCTACCCTCTCCACCTTGAGGATAAATATGCATTCGGGTTAAAAATAAACAGTAAAGGACAAGTTTCCTTCTCCTGAAGACAAAAATCTCATGTATTCTTATGAAAAGTATAAATCAACATAAGACTAGTTTAGACTTCAGCATGCTGGAAGACTGAAGTCACAACAGAACTGAAGCACTGTACTGAAATTTTACCAATGCAAACTTCAAGGGTTCTACATACACCCACTTTGTTTACATCTACATTAGCAAATTGAACAGTGCCAAAGTATGTTCCCAGATACAAATGATCAATTTTCTGTACTGTTAAATTCTGATTGTGTTCCCTAGCATAGATTTGTTGTATATCAATTAGCATTTTCCCAAACAATGGGAAGATCACAAACAAAAACCAGGTTATAACAGGTTGTCTGGATATGGCCTTTCTCTTTTGAAAGTTAAGATTTTTAGCAGCACATAGAGTACAAATTCAGTGCTGTTTAACATTCAGAAAGAATGGATGATCCAAGATGCATTAAAATTACTGCTATGGATACAAAGCTCTACAAGATGTCCATGTTGTTTAGTTACAGGCTTATCATCAGTGCAACACTGATAGATGTACCAGAGTTAGCTCCAGATAGTCCAGTGTGTTTAGACATCCCATGTTTCAGCTGCTGAGGTCTGTTGCACAACTGTCCAACATATGTCACTACTTATGGTACATTGTTGTTCAGAGGCTAAGGGTTTCATTGCTTGTATTACCTGCAGAGCCTCTTCCTGCTGTAATTCTCAGAACCTACTTCCTAGCTGGATTCAGAGCAGCTTTGTGCCTATGTTTAGGGGTGGCAGGAGAAGGAAGCAAGTTGATGTTCTCATGATGCACCCCACAGCCAGGAGTCTCAGGTGCACATCTCAGCTATGTGGAAGATTGCTCATTCTAATCACTCCAGCACAAAAAAGGAAGAGGGATTTGGCATCCCCCTGATCTGTGAGCTCTCCTAGCAATGAAGGCACATTGGCACCTTTGCGAATGGTTTTGCCTTTGTAAGCCAGTGCTTGCAACACGTTTAAAAAAGTAGAAAGCTCATATTTACTGGCTGCTTTGCATTAAATCAGAGACAAAATCATTACTTGCATTGGCTTCTTTTTGGTGCTTATTTGTTTGTTTTTAATAATTACCATTCCTTGGAACTGGAGGGCAAAAGGAACAGAAGGCGTCTTCAGCAAAGCTAAGAAACTGGACTTCAAAAAAGTTAATACAGTAGTTGCACACTGTGGAACCATTCTCAGAACCCGCAGTACTTAATGTTTTAACATTTTATAGAGAATGGAAAAACTTTGGAAGAAAATTTAAGAAAAGTCTTTGTAGCTTGTAGGTCACTCGTTAGTTGTACGACGTAGGAACCAAAGCTAACTAATTCCAGGTCATCAATACCGGTATGGTCAGGGCACTTACCATGTAAAAAGAGAATTTTTGAATTATTTTTCAGTGATCTAGTTTTACCTAATTTATTAATCTTAACAATGTCACATGGGAGTCTGTGGCACAATGAAAAACCTTGGTTCAGTATCAAGAGTAATCTCTTAATCTTTTTTCTTGCATAAATATATATAAATCACCATAACTTTAGGTACACCACATTAATCCCAAATTTAAACTGATAATAACATTTACCACTGCACCATTTTTTGAGAACTCTTGAAAGTCTTGATTTTGTGGTATCAGGTGCTATGTTTATGAGAAATTTGGAACATGATGAAAAAAATAGTTTAATTAGTTGCTGGAGGAAAATCAACCAACCAACCAACCAACCAACCAAAAAAAAAAAAAAAACCAAAAAACCAACCCCAAAAACCCAACCAAACTAAAAACCTAATGAAAACCTAAACAGAAACTTTGTTCTGATTGAATTTCATTCTAAGCTCCTGAGCTGTTTTTTTTCTTTCCTCCCACTTTTATTATGAGAATTTCTTATTTGTAGAATCATTTTTTGAAAACTTCCAGTGCCAGTCACATTAGTAGAGTGCACCGCCTGATATGTTGCAATTTTGTCCCCTTTAAAAAACAGCCTATCCACAGCCTCTCAGCATCAGCCTTTATATATTTACAGTCTACAATCTGGATTTACACTTCAAAAGTTGCTGTCCAATTTCTGTACAAGAGCAAAACTCAGCTAATATTTATGAATGGGCCTTTCCCTGTTAATAAGAGACTAACGTAACTGGTCAGAACCAGCTATAATGCATCTAAATCTCTGCTTCAGAAAAGCAATGGAACTGAACAAATACTAAAGCTATGCATATGTTCAAATGCTTTGCTGAATCAAGACCTGGTAAAGGTACATTTACATCAATCCATTTAAATCAATCCTGATCTGCAGCTCCTCTACTCACTGCTATTTTTGAATTACAGTTTTCATTTACAGACTAGACTGGTGCTGCTGGTTTTATGATGAACAGAATAGGAAGGACGAAAGATGCATGAAAACTATTTAATTGTGACCTACTTAATGTAGAACAGCTCTTGTATCTACAGATAAGAAAACCTAATATGATATTTAGTATTAAACTGAAATTTTGGTTTATAAAATTAGGCAAACTCTTCATATTCTTTAAATAATTCTTTCTTTCACTTGCTTTGTTGGCTATTTTAGGTCTAGTCCCATATTTATGCTTTGCTTTTTCTTTATATCTTGGGCTGCCACAGGCCCCAAAGCAAAATAAGTATGGTTTCAGGTACAAAATGCACTATTTAAGCTTAGGTCATGATTTTCATTCACTGTATATTTGCTTCTTGAAGAAACATCCATAATAAAATGGGGATGAAGATCAAAATGATCTTCATCAAAAGAATGGCTGATACAATGAAAGTAAGGATGGGGTCATGCTGAAGCTTATGTGACATAGAAACAGAGCTGAAATTTAGAGACAAACGAAATTCAGATACAATTAAAATACCCTAAGTGGTTGCAGCTGCTTCAGTAAATTATTTGAAGTGAAATTAGGTCCTTTTTCCTGACCTGACTGTTAAAGCTATTGTCTCACCATAACCACTGTAGAATTTTATAAAATAATGGATTTATTAGTGATTCCTGAGAATGTGTAGCTCCTTTTTAGCTGAAGATACAATATTTCCTCTCATTCTAAATTTTCTCTGTATTTCTACAGTTCCTAATTGAAAGAACAGCCCTATCTTTGTCTCAGATTCCTATAGGCTATTCATAGTGAAATACTACTCTCTTCACAAGTGCTATTTCTTAACATTACTATAATTAAAATAATTAGTGAGACATTTTAACAAGTATAGAGAAATATTAACAAGGAAGATCCCCTGCATAAGATGCTCATCTTCTGAATGAAGTAGACAGATAAATATGGATAAGGAAATAGAATAACAAAAGGTGTTGATATTTACTGAAGGTCATATAGCATGTTACAGCAGAGCTATAAATATAATCCAGATATCCTAACTTCCAGTGTTCTGTCATTTGCATCCAAAGTTTATCATTGCCTACACAATGGTTGAGTATCTGTACTGTGAACTCATTGCATAGGACTGTTCTGCTCAAACAGTAATAGCAATACGCAATCCATCCTTAGTATTATTATTGCACTTTGGAAAAATAAATAAATAAATGACGACTGTATTCTAAATAGGGGGTCAAGCTTGCATACGGAAGGTTTGCTACAGCTGCCTGAAGGTACATATCTAATGATTTTAAGATATTCTAGATTTCTGAGAAAGTTTTACAGAGGTCTTGTTCCCCTTTGGACGAGTATGGAATTAAAAGTCAGATGACCTTGGTTCAATGCAGACAGTTGAATGCAGACTTTTGTCTCCACAAAATGGCATCAAAAGTCACTGGAAAAGGAGAAACTCGCATCCAGTTTGCCCAGTAGCTCTCATAGAATTATAAGATAGACTATTTTGGAAAAGATCTTTAAGGTCATCAAGTCTGACTTTTACCCCAGGACTGCCAAGTCCTCCATTAAACCATTTCACTAAGGCCTCATCTACTTGTGTTTTGAACATTTCCAGGGATATTGATTCACCACTTTCCTATTCCAATACCTAGCCCCCCTTTCAGCAAAGAAATAATTTTTCCTAATATCCAGCCTAAACCTCACATGGAGTAGCTTGAGGCTCTTGTCCCATCACTTGTTACTTGGGAAAAGAGACAAGCCACCTCCTGTCTCCATTCTCCTTTCAGATAATGCAAAGAGAGAAACAGACCACTCTGACCCTTCTTTTCTACAGACTTCTCTGACTCTAGCTTCTAGATCTCTACAAACTGTAAGGGGATCACTCAAATACCAAAAGTCAACAGGCTGAGCAAGATGTAACAATAATTTCTTTGGACAGTAGCATGAAGCTTTGATGGGGGCATCCCTCTGCTACTCTCCTCTGTGATGTAGTCAGCATTTCTGAGGAAAAAATAAAAAAAAAAAAAAAAAAGAAAAGAAAACTGTCATGGTTTAAACTGTAACTCAAGCAGTTTGCTCACTAATTCCGCCCTCTTTCTTCCCCCGCTCCTGGAGGGATGGGAAGGAGAATCAAAAGAATGCAACTCCCATGGGTTGAGATAAAAACAGTACAGTAACTAAAGTATAACGCGTGCCCACTACTGCTACCACCAATAATAATGACAAGAGAAATACAAAGGAAGAAAATACAATCACTCACCACCTATACCCAGCCCAACTGAGCAGCGAATCCCCTCTTCTGGGTCCCTGCCCCTAGATTTTTACATCCTGGGCACGGCGTGTTGTGGTATGGAATAAGTCTTTGGTCATTTTGGGTCAGGTGTCCTGTCTTTGCTTCCTCCTGGCTTCCCCTCCTCCCTGGCAGAGCATGAGACTCAGAAAGTTCTTGGTCAGACTAAACACTACTGCAACAACTGAAAACACCGGTGTTATCAGCACTGTTCTCAGGCTGAAAGTCAAAAAACCACAGCACTGCACCAGCCACCAAGAAGTAGAAAAATGGCTGCTACTGCTGAACACAGGACACCAATCGAACAAACTAAACAAATACAAGGAGAGTCATGTATTCTCTTCCTTTTGATAGTTTCTCATTTCTGAGATAATTCAAGATCAACTAATGGATGAGTGAAAGAACAAAGACAAAGAAGAGTAAGGAGCATTATATATCTTCATTGCTACAAGGAAGTTTACTTTTGCAAAGCTTTTCAGCCACAACACTAAAAAATATATGTCTCGTTTTCACTCCCAGATAAGAAGGAATTTTTGAAGAGCACAGACCACTTTGTGGCATCTTGACTGGAGGCTCATGCTTTCTATTTGTATATACTTAACATTTTTAAACTCCTGCTATCACCCCCACCTCCCCAATTAATTATGAATTATATTTGTAAAGGGGAAATAGGAAGAAGTGGAAAGTGTATCATGGTTATTTAAAACTTCAAATTTGCATAGTGTCTGGAGGCAGGAACACTGTAGGACTGTACTTTTTCTAAAGTCACCTGCCTGTACTTTATTCTTCACAAATACTCAAATATTTGAGCTGCTACAGAAAAATAGCTTTGAGAGAGCCCTCTTCAGTTTCTGTAAAGACATCTAAGATAGAGTCCCATATTACAGAAGATATCTTCTAAAAGTAAAAAGTGTGGTTCACTAATCACAAGAAGAAATAGGATTGCAGGAAGTCATTTGATAGGTGTCTTTTTTGTGACTATCATGCTGAAATACATCTCTCTTGAGGCACTTCTTAGGAGCATAAACATTTGATTTAGGATTGTGGGTTTCATTTCAGAAATTATTCAAACAAAATTTAGCTACCCAGAACACAGAGATTACAAATTCCACTTTGGATCTTAGCCTAAAACTGTGTTGATGAAAGATGTAATATAAAAATTAGACATTTTTAATAGCAGTTATTTAATTTTATATTTTTTATTTATTCATTGTTTTAATGGTAGTAGCTGCATTCTTTTAATCAAATACATATGCTCAAACATTTACTCTGAAACTATTTTACCTCCCTTTAATTTAGTCTACCTTTCAGTCTGAGTCTGATTTATCCGAACAAAGCTTAAGCTCATAACTTGGATTCAGAATTTACAGTGAGAAAAGAAGTAGCAATACTTATCCTAAGCAGTTCATGGACGCAGGAGCTTCTGAGGACGGATTTTCCTGAATTGCAGTGAATATGTACATCTGTTATGTCCAGAAAAGAAAATGTTGACATTTACTGCAAACTCCTTCCCCATAAAAACAGTCCAACATGCTCTAAACTCTTTACTGTTCTGTCAGAAAGATATGTAGATTTGTGGCTTTTAAGGTCAAAAGAACACACAGAATCACACAAAAAATTAGGCTTGAAGTCACCTTTGAAGATGATAAGAACATCCAACCATCTGCTGAACACAAAAAAAAGCTGCAAAACTAGATCAGGTTTCTCACCTTCTCTTTCTGACAAGTTTTGAAGATGTCCAAGGATGAAGATCATTCTCATGTCTCTTAACAACCTGTTCCAGTGCTTAACAATTTTTATTGTGATGATTTTTTTCCCTTCTACCTAATGAAAATTTGCCTATTGCAGTTTGGACCATGGCCTACTGTCTTTTCTCTATACATCTCTGGAAGTAGTCTAGTTCTCTCACAACTGTAGCTGAATACTGGAATTATGCTCTCCCTTAGCCTTTTCTTTTCCAGACTAATGCATGTAATATACTCTAGGCTTCTGTTTTGGTCATCCTTTTCTGAACTCACCCTTTTTTGTACTAGAAGGCTAAAACTGGACACAGACTTTAGATGGCACATCATGGGTGTGCAGGGCAGAAAGTAATGATCACTTCCCAAACCTTACTGGCTATGTTTTTGCTAATGCAGCTCATTACATCAAGAGGACATACTGCTAACTTGTTCCAGCAAGAGCCCCAGTCCTTTTTCTGCAGAGCTGCTATCCACCTAACCATTCCACAGCCTATACTAGCACAGTTATTTTGTTTTGATGAGGGCACAGTTTATCCTATAGTTACAACTGCTGAAAAAGTTGCTAAACTGCCAGCACTGCTCCCTGAGTTTCATCACTAACCATCTGCCTGTCAGACTTCAGACTACTGACTACCAATCTTAACCTCTCAGAGTTCTGTTGGATTTTTACCCATTTTCTAATCAAACTATCCAACCCATGTATTTGCAATTTGATTAGAGAAAAACTCTTTCAAAGGAAAACTTTGGGAAGTTGTTTTAAAAGCTTTCCTATAAGATAAATAACATTCCCTTCTCTCCTCTTGACCAGGGAGCCCTTCATTTCAATCATAAAAAGCAATCAAGTTGGTCAAGCATGATTTACCCATCATAGATATGTGCTAGCTGCTCCCAATCACCTTCTTGTCCTTCAGATGACTGGCAGTAGGTTCTGTGAAGGTTTTGCTCCATAATTTGCCTTGCGGTACAGAGGAAGCTACAGTTCTCTGAATCATTCTTCTTACCATTTTCAAAGATAAGACATTTGCTTTTTTCCAATCACAGCCATAATCTTTCAAATATACTAGAGAGCAGCTTTTAAACTATATCAACCAGGTCTCCTCAGGCGCTTTGAATGTGTCCAGTCACGACTCAGGTACTTCTATGTGGCCCATTTATTTAATTTGCTTCTACCTGAGTTTTGATTTACTATTAGCAGCACTTCTTTCCTAAACATTGCTAATAGCCTACTGGGAATAGTCTTTGCCAATAGCAACTGATTAAAACAATGAGTACCTATGTTCTTCCTATAGTCTTCAGCACAAGAACTCACATATAGCAGCAAGCACCTGTTTTCCTAGGTCTTCCTCTTGCTGACAGTATTCCTTTCTCTTACTGACAGAGTTGGCCTTGACATCCCTCACTAGTTTTAACTCCAGCTGGGATACGGCCTTCTTAATTCAATCCTTGGATGTCTGGACAGTGTTTCTGTGTTATTATTCCTAGTTCCACATTGAGCCAAATTGGCCTCTGGCCATGCCTGCCTGTTTTCTATAGATCAAGATGGATCATTCCTGTGCATTGGGGATGTTGCCCTTGAAGATTTAATCTTTCTGGGCAGCCTTATAGAGTTCACAAGTATCAATTCCCCAAAAAAACCAAAACCTACTCTCTTGAAACAAGAGATCTTTCACACTGCTATTACTCCCTTTGATTCCTTCAGCGTTACTTTATGGTCACTAGCTGAGGCTGCAAATCTCACATGCCTAACCAGTTCTGCTTTACCTGTATACTGTAGCCAGCAACATCTCATTTAGTTAGCCTATTCACCATCCACAACAAAAAATAACTGCAGCAGTCCAGCATAACCTTCTGTGCAGCACCAGCAAATGAATTTCACCCTTGTCTCCAGTGTTTACCTTCATAACTTGTTTTTTATTAGTATCTTTTCCAGAAAGACATTCAGTATTGATCTGAGGCAGAAAAAGGGACAAATAATTTCTGTAGATATTTTCCCTTCTTCATGAAAATTATTTGCTTCTTTTTTATTTGAATCCATCTGAGTTTGCTTTTCAAATTTGGTAATTTTCTAGGCTTTTCTACGAAGTTGAAAAGTTTTTTGGTTTTTGCTTGTTTTCTCAGTAAACATGGATGATTGTGTTTTCAAGCTGCGAAAACATCTTTAATTTTTTTTTTCTTTTTGGAACTTGGAAATGATCAGGGGACTGTAGCACCTCCCTTATGAAGATAGGCTGAGAAAGTTTGGGCTGTTCAGCCTGGAGAAGAGAAGGCTGAGTGGAGACCTCACAGCAGCCTTCCAGTATCTGAAGGGGGGCTGCAGAGATGCTGGGGAGGGACTCTGCATTAGGGACTGTAGTGAGAAGACAAGGAATAATCTGTTCAGACTTAAACAGGGGATTTTTAGATTGGATATGAGGAAGAAATTCTTTCCTGTAAGGGTGGTGAGGCACTGGAATGTGTTGCCCAGGGAAATTGTGAATGCTCCATCCCTGGCAGTGTTCAAGGCTGGATTGGACATAACCTTATGTGATATGGTTTAGTGGGAGGTGTCCCTGCCCATGGCAGGGGGGTGGAACTAGATGATCTTGAGGTCCTTTCCAACCCTAACTATTCTATGATTCTATGAAATGCGAATGTTTCAGTAAAAAGAAAGAGTAGTAACTCTCAGTGTATCTGAAAGTTTGTCTAAAGACTTGAGCTAGTTCATTCAGGCATTCACTGAGATAATTTGCTCATTTCTTGGCTCTACTGCATACGTAATCAGCATTACTGTGGGCCTCAGGTTAAGTCTTGAGCTGGAAAGTAATAGTATAACCTTATCAGAAGCAAAGAGTGTAGCTTCTGAAACAGTGGCTTCTACACGGTGAGTATGATAAATGAAAGCACTTTCCTCTTGTTTAAGAAACTAGGTTTTTATGAGTTTATTGTAGGATATTTAAAGGGATGGAGAATTCCTTCATTTAAGTTTGTGAATTTTATTGGCACTAGCGTTCTCATCTTCTTTTTTAATCCCTGGATTTATTGCATTTTGTTTCAAAGCAATAAGAACTCAAGAGAAAATTCTCAGCACACTGTTTCAGAATTTTCTGTTCAGGTGTAGAGGGGCTTTTTTGGCTCTCCTGTTTTTTAGCTGATGTGCTGAATTAGCTCTTTATGTATTTGTGCTTGTCATTTAAACACAGGATTTAAAACTTCACCATTTAGGAAGGGGATTTGTTTGGTTAGCTTTTGATGGTTTGGGCAGGTTAGGTTTTTTGTTTGGATTTTTCCTATAATTCAGGATTTTTCCTATAATTTAGGATTTGTGAGATTATTTTATCTGCAGGCATTTTTTAAATGTCCTTCTTAATTTCTTATTCTTATTTTGGTTCAGTTTTCACCTATATTTAGTCAGCCTCTTTATTTTTTTCCAAACTTGCATGTTATTTTTAAAATCAACTTTAAGATTTGGAGTCCAACACATTGAAGTATTCTCATGATGGACAGTAATTTTCTCAGCTCAGTTAATCTGCAATGCAAGCTGATTTCATTAAGTTATTCTCATGATTTTAAGAGTCACTGTATAGTTCTAAAATATCAATTTTTCTTTCACTTATTATTATGAACATGAGCTATGAATTTCATTGTGAATATTTCACTTACACATAGTGAAAGTAGAAAGGCCATTTTAATTTCCTGAGCGAGCTTTTTTTTAAATTTCTATGTTAGATTCTTGAATGCTTGAGTTCAGACCTTAACATAGGACATTTTCTATTTAAGATTTCTTTAAACAGGAGACAGGTAAAACTGGTGGAGCAGAAGAGCTTGAGCAGACAGGTTGAAAGATCATGCTCTCAAGTCTTGTCTAGGGCTTTTTGCCATCAGTGGCAGGTTTGTTTTAAAGTCAGTGGGCTGTGATTTGACTCAGTGAAATCAAGGATGGGATCCTCTGTAAACAGCAGTAGATGGGAGTGTCACTGCTGGAGTATGCTACTAGTATGCTGCTTAAGCACAGACATAAAAAATATGCTGTTAGAATTTCAGCTGGTATCAGAAGGTCACTTCACTTTCCAATTCTCATATAACAACTTTGGTAAATTCACAGTACTGCAAGTCATCAACGACCTAAATCAAAGTATATTCAAAGAGATTAAACAGAACATATAGGAAAAAATATTTCAGCATAGGTAGTGAAACTCATTTAGTCTCTGAAGCTTTGTCCACTTGTATTAGCTTTCTAGATGATAGTCTAGAATCTCTTGAGCATCATCAGTGAGAAAGAAGCATATCTATAAAGTCACACATCCTTTCTGAATGTGTCATGGCAAGTGTATGGGAAAATATCATACAATAGTAACTTTCTTTTCAAGGACAATAGATGGAACCAAAATGATTACCTTAAAAGAGATGCCAAAGTTATTAAATGAAAACGCGTTATCAGCTGTAAAGATTTATTATGATTTTTTATTGAAGCCCCTATCAAACTAAACTTATTATCAAGTGTTATGAGCACCATCGAGCTGGAAAGAATTCCTTCTCATTTGACTCAGTCCATATCTCATGGAGGATGAAAATACATCTCTGACTCACTGATAACTTCTTTCAGTGTATGTGCTTCTCCACACTAAACCTGAAAATGGGTGCTGATCCTGTTGCTCTGAAGGACAGGATACGTTTCTAAAAAACAACAATTCCACAATGAGTTTGGTCAACTGAATTTGCAGCTGTTGGCAAACAAGTGTCTAAAGATACTAGAAAATATAGTCTCCAGCTTTATTTCAACTGTGAAACACATTACGTTGACAAGACCTCTCTGCTTCAAGCACTTGAATTTACTTTCACTTAAATTATCCATCAAGAGGCACATTTTCTAATGAAGGCCCTTTGATGTCTTGTTCTTCTTAAAGTTAAGTATTTCAGAATGTCAAGGTGACTTCAAGGAGGAAATACACTTAAATTATTGTACTATTGAAGGACTTTTCTTTTGGACAGCATGATTATCTCATCTTGTCAGGGAGGAGGCCAGCGGTTAGTTTTTGCTCTATCTTTGTCCTTTTTCTTTCAGCTCCAGTTTCTTATTCATGCTCGGCCAGAATACAAATCAAGGCAATGATGCATGTTGGGCAATATGTCCATCATCTTTCCAGTGTGCATCTCTATTAAGCTATAGTAAAAGATAATCATGTAACAGTGAGGTGAATACAGTATTAGTGCAATCAAGCCATGGTAGTGAATAATACTAGTTCATGATTCCCACAATAATTGTGAGAAAATAATGGATTTTTTCCACCTTGATCAGTAACAGTGAAAATGAAGCGTCCTACTGTCCTGGGTTTGGCAGTATCAGTCGTTTTTCTCCTTCTTGGTAGCAGGTGTGGAGCTGTGTTGTTTTTTTTTCTTTTGACTTTCAGCTTGTGAACAGTGTTGATAACACCAATGTTTTAGTCACTGCTTAGTACATTTTGGTCTGGCCAAGGACTTTCTGAGTCTCATGCTCTGCCAGGGAGGAGGGTAAGCCGGGAGG
>JAOEHY010052246.1:0-19092 GCA_025447955.1 Psilopsiagon aurifrons
GCTTGGTGACAGCCAGCATGGCTTCACTAAGGGGAAATCCTGCCTGACCAATCTGGTGGCCTTTTATGATGGGGCTAAGGAACTGATGGACTAATTTAAGGTATGTGTGTATAATAGACACGGTCTGACTCATGAGTTGGCTTGAGTCCTGGGCAGTTGGATTTGGGGATGTTTCTCTCTTCCCGAGTGCAAGGGAGCTTGCATGTGCATTGCAGAAGAGGCAGAAAGAGGCTGAAAAAAGGAAGGAGCCTGCAAGAGAAGCTTTGGCTGGGATGCACTGAGTGACAGAGGAGGTGTTCATATGGCAGGGAGCAGCCTGAGCGTTACAGGGGATGAGAGGAGATGGAGGAGAGTTGGTTAAGCTTAGGGAGCTGCTGGGATTATCTGTCTCCTGAAATAGAATCAGGTGTTTTTCCCGTAAAAAGGGACCTTCTCACTTCTTCTCAGGTCTTTCATTTTATTGCTTACTATTTGTCTTGCCCTGCTAGAGAGGGCATTTTTGGTTCAATTTACTTTTGTCTAATAACAGGTTGTTTTCTTGCTTCTATGGTCTTTGTGGTGTATGCATGACAAAAAATAAGGGCGATAGGGATTGTTTTGGATTATTTCAGCTAATGACTGCAGCTGATTTAATTCACGGAGATGTTATTTTTTGTGATATCTCTGTATGAGAAATGATGTTACGTGTTCATAAATGTATTTTTAAAAAATGAAGAAGATAAACTCTAATTTTCTCTTCAGCAAGAAATGATCTGTAAAACCTTATAATTTTCAACAAGTTGGAAGAAAAGAGAAAGCCTTGTAGGCAGTAGTCAGAAAGTCCAGGTTTTGGGCAAGGAGGGAAGCATTCCAGATGGGCACCCTAAATTTCATAGCCTCATGGCAATAAGCAAAACCTTGCAGGAATAGAAACCAAATAGCTTTAAGGCCATCTTCCGAAATAGGAAAACAGTATTTCCTCTAATCCCATTCCTCCTGCAAACTTTGGTTTCAAGGTTTAGACAGCTGTAAACCAAGAATTGGGTCATGTAATTTTGCTTCAGTTGTTTTTGGAAAACAGTGGCAGAAAGGAAGTGAAAGAAGGTCTTCTAAACTGAGAACAAGGGAATGTGGTAAAAGCAGCACCTTGCAGCAGTCAATACAGGGAGCAGACAGAAATGCTAAAGTATGGTCCTGTCTTACTAGACTAGACTTTTATAATACTGTAGCGCAGGAGACATCTTCTTTCAACTGCTATGGGAGCTGGGAGGCCTTGGAAGAAAGAGAGTCCTGCCTTCCAGCAGTCACAGTGGTGGGAGACTTCATCTTTCAGCCAGAGGTATGAGAGAGGAATGAGGAGCTGGTTATAGAAGACAGGAAAAGGAGAAACCTTATTTCAGAGTGTGGACTTCAGGAGGAGCGAGTGTGGATTTTGGGGATGTGTCATCCCTGCCGGCATGCCCCCCTCTGTCTTTGGCTTCTTTAGTTGAATGTGGGGTATTTTTTTTACCCTCTTTGAATTACTGGTGATCTCTCTTTATAGAAAAAAGGGTACAGAAATGAGAAAAGGGGCTGGGATAATGGCATTGAAGAATACAAGCAACAATATGTTTTACTTAGCATTTGGGCTCACCAAGTTATGAAAGTTTTACATATAAAAGTACCAGTGTAAAGCACTTTCTGATAGTTTAACAAGAGTATTTCTCTGTGCTGTTCACGTTTATTAAATGAGTTGGAGACTAAATTATGCTGAATCACGCAAAAGTGTCTCAAGCATCTGTTTTTAAACTGTTGTATTGAAGAGAGACTGAAAGAAAATTGGATAGAGGTCACTGGAAACACTTTGGTCATTCACAATATACACATGAAAAATTATTTTAAGGAATAATTATTCATCTTACAGAAAGGAGTAACTTAAAAAATCAAACACTTTGGCTTCAGCTTGTACACACCTTCTTACCAAATGTTCTTAGAGAGAAAAAAATCATTTTCAGCACCATGTGAGGAGCAGGAATATTTTAGTGGAGAGATTTGGTTCCTTTTGACCTACTACCACCTTTGGAAGATCACATGAAATGTGTAAAGTTGGTGATCGATCCCTTTCTTCAGAATCTCCTTACAAAAACACGCATAGCTCTTGGCATCAGGATGATAATCACTTGGAACAAAACCCAATATTCACCTTTTGATATTTCAACATTCCGTCAATATCAGGACACAAATTTAAGTCTTACTTTTGCTTTTCTTATTGATTTTTTTGTATAAGTGGACATAGAAGGGATTACCTGCATATAAAAACTGTTGCTCACTATGAGGAAGGGTAAGAGCATTAGTTTCTATGGTTGTTCCTCAGCATCAGGTGCTAGTATTTATCCCAGCTACAATTAGAAAGTTGTGCTGAGAGTGAATGTGGTACAGTGACTCCAGCTTTGTTAGAGCATCTCTAATGAGGAAACTGTTGCACGTTCAAACTTCTATTATAGATCTAGTAATTATGGCTGCCATCGGTCCCAGCCACTATAATTAATATTATAACTGACAGTTATAATCTTATTTTCACTCACTTGAAACTTTTGAAAAATGTCTGTCTCAGACCAATATTCTCTTCATTTTTTTTTCTTTGCCTGTGTATTAATTTTTTTGGAAAGACTTGGGAAAAAGTATTTTTTGTTTAATTCTATTTTGGATAATGTGAGAAATTTCTTTCTCATATTACTAAAGATGTTTTCCCTTTCACTCCACCTGGAAGTTCTGCGGGGAGTGTTCTATAGCTAACTGGATGACTGTGTTGCTATAAGCTGCTGACTGGTCTTTGAGGTTGTTCCCAGACAGCGTGTGAATAGTCATGAATAGCTGGTGAATCTAATTGGAGATGCCTGCCAGAGAAAGCTGTTTAGTCTACAGCTTCTCTGAAACAACTGCAACTGCCTACTTCTCAATCCTGAGAGTTGGTAGTGGGAGGCAGATCTGCTGCGAATAATATCTCTTCCCTTTCTTCTCCTTATATCCTTATTTAGCCCAAAGCATGTAAGATACTAAATGTATAGGGAGTTGTCCAGGTACCCTTCAGCTGCCTGTACCCAAAAACTTGTGCCTTACCTGTCGTTTATATGCCTTAATTTGAGACAGTACAGAAGTAGTGGTGATGGACTGCTGCATGTGGGTAGCTTATGGAAATAAGATTTATGACTGTAAATATATGGTCTTGCCATCATACTCAGAGCAACCTTCCATACAGTTTAAGTCTGGGCTTGTATAATTGATTGGTATGAGAGAGACAAGCAGTTGCTCAGTACAGCTTTTGGACACACACTAGGAGAAAGTAAGGAACAATTCGAGATGAGATTGTGAGATCCCAGTTTGATGGGTTCATGTAGAACAGCACGGTGAGACCTGTCCTTAGCGTGTGGAATGAAAGGCTTTAGGTGTTTAGTTCAGTTTGGTTTAGTTAAGTAACCACTACCAGCTGAAGCACCAAAAAGTAGCAGTCCAGTTCTTCCTGTGTTTACAGTTATGCCTTAGACCAAGCATATGATTTCTCTGTCAGAACTTGATGGTACATGTGGTCACAGATACATGCAGATACTTAACTTGTTTTTCTAAGAAGATGCCTTTTACTACTGTTCAGCAGTTTTCAACTAATTTAGCAACTCATTGGTGAAAGTCTATATAATAGAGTTTAAGATGTTGTTTCTTTAGGTTAATAAATAATAAATGGAAGAGCCTCACTAGATCTAGTAATACCCCTGGTGGGTGTTGCCACAAATACTTATATTTAATCACTGTATGCATGTCGTAGTTAAACACATTGCCTTGTGCTCCTGTAGCACCCTTGAACTATATTGCTCTTCGTTTTGTCTCTTAGGTACACCACTTCTAGTTCGAAGGAGCAGTGATCCAGCTTTGGGCCCACCTGCTGACTTCCACCCCAGTGCTTCTCATCCTAGCGACCACAATCTCAAGCATGTTGTAGCAGTAGGTGTCATGTAACTTACTATTTTTTTAAGGGCAAAATCTGTTCTTACCTTTTGGTATATAGCATTTTTATAAGCTATGTCTGTGCTTGGATCTAAATCAAGTGCCTCATACTCATTTTCTATAAAGGAGAGAATTTCTTCTGGACAAAATGGCTGGTTTAGATTATACAGTCAATTAACAGTGGTTCTCTTTTTTTAAAATAAGATATTCATGTAAAACTCATTGGTGACATAAAGCACTGGAATATGAACTGAGCTTTTAGCAATTATGTGTTTGTTCAGTATCATTTTGTCCAGTTCACCATTGTTTAGTGGAAAAAATGTACTTTCCTATTAATATGCTTCATCTGTCTTTCCACGCTTTTCCATTTCCCTTGTTTTCTCATGACATTTCTATATTACTTTAGCACCCTGCTACTATCCTGCGTGGTCTCTTCTTTCTCTCGCTATTCTCTTTTGCAGCCTGACTTCCCTTTGGAGGGCAAATTTGTTTTCAACAAGTAGTTATTACTAAATATTAGTGCAAAGACACTACTAGTGAAGATGCAGTAACTCTTAAATAGGTGTTGCTGCAGTCTGCGTTAAATCTAAAAATGATAATGTCTTTGTCATGCTTGTTGCACATTTTTTATTTGAGTTTTAAGGCCTTGAAGCTTTGTGTTTGTGTGTGGGGAAGGTGTTGCTACATTACTTATAAAAAGATGAAATTCTTTAGACTCAATGTCAACTGAGATACATAAGTTTATCAAGCAGAGTAAAGCTTTATTATAGACCTGATGTTTGCCTAGAAAGATTTCAGATCTGCTTCTGCACTAGATCACAACCAGTTTATAGCAAGATTCCACAGATGGCTGTATTGGCACATTAGGGAGCCAGAGGAAAGAACTAGGGATCAGCAACACATGCTGGAGGTGGAAACCTTTACAGCTGAAGATGTATTAAGGAACATACTTCCAGTTAAGTTTGTGTGAGTGAAGTAAGTAAATAGAAAGTCAGATTGTGTATAAATGATGTCCAACAGATCTCAATCTTAACTGTTTTTCCGAAGGTCAACACAGGATTTTAGTCGACTGTCATTTCTCTTTACATGGCCAAATATATGTGCATCTAAATATTTAGTGTGCCTCTTATTTTACAATGGCTTGTGTTATTTGCTGAATGGTGTAATTTTAAAGCTTCTAGTGACTCTCCATGTACATTATGGTGTTACAGGGAGCTGAACTTTGTCCAAGTCCCATGTCATTTGTCAGACCTATTTGAGTTGAGAGGTTTTTTTTGATGTTTGCTGAGAGCACTTACATGTTAATGAAATACTGACAGTCTCATAAACAGAAGTACGAAGAAGAATTCCTGGTTAACAATGCAGATCTTCCTCTCTTTGCAAAGTTGGGATGTGTAAAGTGAGTATGTCAATGTGTGATGCTGACCTCTGGTATATTATAACCATGGAAAAAAAAAAAGTGAAAAAAATTGGTGAAATTTGTTGCATTCCTGGGAATCTTTTGAATGGTTTATTTTCGGCCATCAAGGAGAGGAAGCTAGGTTTTCATTGGTTTGTTGGGTTTACTTTAAATATAATATTAGTGATGACAAGTGCATTTTATGCCATTATATGAGAGTTGCAGTTAGACCTGGAGGCTAAACCCGCACCATTCTTCGCTGACTTGCATCAGTGCACAAGGTTCCTCTAGGCTGAAAGGGATTCTCTGTGCCTAAAATAGAGAATATCCCCCTTTTAGCTGCAGGGTAACAGTCAAAGCTGGACAGGTAACAGTGGAGAAGGCTATCGGGTCTTTTTAAAGTGCCATGTAAGGGCCGGGGGGAAGGCCCAGAGGGTTGTAAGTTTTCATTGTTAAAGTGAAAATCTGTTACAGCAAGATACATTACACCAGCTCTTATTTTTGCAACAGTACCATTTATAAAACCCTCATTGTCAATCATGCTGAAATATGCTTTGGCATAATGTTTTGGGAAGCATAGAAAGCTTAAACAACGTAGGTTAAATTAGATACAGATTGTTCTAAAAGACGGGGAAGAATCAATACCTGGCAAATGAAAAAACGTGGCACAAACAAATGAACAGTCCATTTTGAATATAGCTGTGCTCTTTCGTGCAAGTGTTAAAGCAATATTTAGAGAAAATTAATTTGTGCCATATATTGCTGCTGAAAATGTGAAATTAATACTGCATTTCCTTTGTCACAAGCATGGGCTTTTTTTCACATCAAACTGTTTCCTTGTAGTCACATACAAGTTAGAAAAACCAAAGCTGTTGGTAGATGAAACAATTTTCAGTGTGTGTAGTAAAAATGAAGTGTCTGTATTTATTCCCCAATTATCTTAGCAATCATTTTGTAATTGAAATTGACTTCCATAATTACTATAATTGTTTTGGCACTTCTGGCATTTTGGTGTTTGGCACATGTAGAACTGGCAGTTTTGTTCTATATAGAAACAGTTGCAGTTAGATTATGTGCTGTCTTATATGGTATGTACTGGTTCTCCAGTAGTTGATAGCTTTTTTGAGAGGTGGTTATCATCTGAATCTCTGAAGACAGCACTGATTTGTTTCTATGAGAGTATGATAAGTAATGCCTAAAATAGAACAGCAAACATGCAGTAATAGAGTAACATTGCTATCCAGTTCAGGTGAACAGGGTGAAGCTGATGAGCCATTTGAACCATTCACAGTGTTTATAGAATCTAAGCAGAGCACATACTCTGTTTTTAAGATGTCCCATTCATTCAAAAGATGATTTTTTTTTTTTTTCCCATGCCATATGATGATTACCAAAATTACAAAATCTTTGCCTAGTGACCAGGTAGCTTGAGAAGAATTTGAGCTATTCCTTCATGTCTTCTCTGATACTTATTTTGTCTTAGCTGTAGCTTCCAGTCCCAATTAACAAAATACTTCTAGATCAATCAAAAACTGATAGTGAAGTCCAGCATCTGTTCTCTCAGATTGGAAGTCATTTAACAGATGGTACAAAATTGGAGTATCTTTTTTCTTCCAAACCTCTGTTCCTTACCATTATAGCTGCCACTGAAAAATTTGGAGACTATAATCAAAGAAAAATAGGGATAACAAATATCTGAATTTGTAATTGAAGAAAAGGTATTAGTAAATTTATTAATTTATGAAGGCAGCTTTTAAACTCTTCTGTCTAGTTATAATCACAGAGCCCTGGCCAGGCTTTCAAAGCAGAAACTTCTCTCCCTGGGCCTGCAGAGAGGGCCTCCGGGAAGCATGAAATACTTTGATGTGTTGGGTGGCCATGGCTTTGCTATGGCAGTAGCCAAGTGCTGGCCCAGCTGCTTTTTGGCTGTGAATGGCCTGGCTTCTGAAAGTGGGGTTAGCAGTAGGCCATGGAGTCTTCAACCAGGGATCTCCCCTGGAGTGAGGCCATGCTTCGTGATTGAAAGGGTCAAAGCTTTCAGAGGAAAGAAGCATTCTTTGGCCACTTAACACTTACTTAGCACTTGTCCCCAGCTTGCTGAAAGAAGCTGCAGTTTCAGATTTTCAGCACTGACTCGAAAGTTTCTGGCTGGGTCCCTCTACCCAAGCTCTAAACTGATAAAGATGAGATATGCAGCAAGGCAGAAAGTCTGAATTAGGACGTTCTGTTGGTTTGGTTTTGAACTTTTTAGGGAGCAGAGTACATTTTGCTGCTTTTGCTCAGGCCAGCTCATCCAGGTAGTAATTTAAGGTATTAAAATGTCTGAACTTTCTGGAGATGATCCTTCTGCTTGTCTCTCTTTGCCCAGGGACAGACTCCCCTACTATCATAAGACATGATCAGATGTTTTAGATGGAGAATTGTGATTGATGGGAGTTTTGCATTAATTCTGCTGGGACTAAGGTTTTACCCCCTCTTGTTAACTTGCTGATTATTATGGAGATGCCGTGTTCTGCATGACTTTCTTTTCTAGTTGCATCTTTTCTGGATAAATACTTAGTTTAACTTGGAGTTAATGAATGGTAATGCCTGATCGAATTGAATTTATCCATATTTAAGATACAATGAGATGCTGGATCAATTGAAGAGATGCTCCAGTGGCTCAATATCATTTCAGTTTTTACCTAGATGTGTCTTGAAATTGACTGTATTTTATGCATTGTGGACATATAATTTGCAATTTTGGATAGGGCTCATATATAATCAGAACATTTATATGCTTCAAGCCCTTGTTAAAAAAGGTCGAAACCTCCTCTGTTTTTTCTGGCCATTAATTGTGTTTGTAATGTATTAGCCTTCCTGATTAAGTGTCTGCAGATTAGCATAATGTGAGCATGTGCAAGGATGCAGCTCCACAGATTTTGCCTTCTACATGCTATTTTATGTACATGTGTAAGCATAACTGCTACAATCAGAGCTTGGTTTTGAGAGAAAGATTATCAGTCATACTTTCAAAGTGTGGGAGTTTTTATTACAAGAAAGAGGCAGAAATATTAATTCATCTAATGAGGCTATTTAAAAGCAGAGCAGACACAAAAGGTCTTTTTTGATACAGTGATGGGGTAATGCTGTAAAGTCTATAATTTGAGTTGATCTGGTAGGCTTCTGCTAAGGCCTGAGCTAAGAGACTGCACTACCATGAGGGTAGTATTGTCTGTCTGATTTGAGAAGATGAAACTTTTGTCCAGTATTGTTTACTCACCCTGAGTAAACAATAGGGTCAGGTAGATCTAATTTCTGGTCCCTTTGCGTGTGTTACAATTTTAATATGAAATTCTCCCATAGTTATGTGATAGAATCACAGAATAATTTGAGTTGGAAGGAACTTTTAAAGGTCATGAAATCCAAACTCACCGCGATGACCAGGAACATCTTTAAGTAGATGAGGCTGCCCAGAACCACATCAAACCTGATCTTGAATGTCTCCAAGATTGAGTCATCTGCCACCTTGCTGGGCAACCTGTACCAGTGGTTTACCACCATCATTGTAACGAATTTCTTCCTCATGTCCAGCCTGAATCTCCCCTTTTTTAATTTAAAACCATTGCCTCTCATCCTATCACAGCACACTCTGCTAAAAAGTCTCTCCCCATCTTTCTTGTATGCCCCCTTTAAGTGTTCCAAGAGGTGAGGTATGTGCAGGAAACCAGAATTTGAGAGAAATTCAGTCATTCTTCAGGAACTAGCAGTGCTGGAAGGACATAAAATATAAATGATATATAAACATAAATGTAATATAAATAAAGTAGAGATGGAAGCTCATCTTGGGTATTACAATGTGTGTTGCAGGGTAGAGGCAGGAATGCTCCCCTAAGGTCGTGTGGTCCCCTGAGGTCATGTGGTCTCAGGCTGTCATTCAGAATAGCAAGCTTTTTAAATTCTGGAAGGCATTTATGTATTTCTGGTTAAAGTTTTCCTATTAATAATTTAACTCCCGCTCTTGAAGCTCTGCTATGTGGAACTGAGCAGAAGATCTGGGGAGACTTAAAAGAATTTTCTGTCATTCAGATGGGGAGTTCCGAGCAGTTTTGAGTTTTTTAAAAGGGAATTCTGATGTGGGCGAATCCATTTTTAAAGCAACTCCTGTGTGTCTGTTTACGCTGTGGAACATATATAGAACACTCCTAATCAGTGCAGGAGCTTGTCAGTGTATTGCTTTTGATGTCTGATTAGATGATCATAGGGACATCTGCAGCGAGTTAGTTTTGAAGTTGTTGGTGTGAGGCACTGCAGGAACCAGAGCTGTGTGGCACTCTTACACCATGAAAAACTGCTGCTCTTAAAGAGCCTTTTATAAATCCAACTATGCAGCTAGCTGAGGGATGTCAAATTAACAAAAGCCATTCCTTCTTGATTCTTTCTGTTGCTTTTCAACTCTGCACTTCTTTTTTCCCCTTCCTTGTACTGTGTGCTGTGGCATTCTGTGTCAAAAAGAAATTACTTTATATTGTAGAGGAAAAGCTAAGAAATGTAAATGAAATATTTGTAATACTTCAGAATACTGAATTGATCATCTGAAAAGGGACAGAAGTGCCCTGTAGTAATTTCCTCTTTTGAGCGTGCAAAGAGGTATGGGGAGGGGGGGCGTGGAGGAGGAAGTCCTCTTTGTGTTCCTTGCACAGCCTACATTTCAGGGAAAGTGTATTGTTTTACCTGTATTGTTTAAGATGAGCAGTGGGTGCAATTTACATATTTTTATTTGAGAAGGATAAGTAGACTTTTTGTGATTTATATGAATAAGAGCTAATAATGAATGTTCATGATGTTAATATATAGATTATTAGTAAAAACGCTACAGTCAGTAAAAATAATAAAGAAAATAATTTTTAATGTGTTGCTTTCTAAAGCCTGTTTCCAGTGAGAGAAGTGCAGGCTTTTTACTAACTATTAATGAAAGAAAGTACCTATTATGAAACCACTGAAGTTCTCTTTTCGTTCTGGAACTTATGTTCGTAGGGGGCTGGGTTTTGCTTCCTCTTGAAAATTAATTTTGGGCCTTGGCTGTCATTTTGAAGACTCTTGATTGTTTATAAACCTTTCTCCTTTGTCCTCTGCCTTGGGTAGTCAGGTAGATATGATTGCAGGTGATGGAAGATGGCCAAGAGACTTAAACTCCTGCTTTTTCCCATGTGGCCTATATTTAAAGAATATGGAAAAATTATAGGGTGGAAATAAGAACTGCTGACAAAAAAGAAGTTAGGAAAAAGGGAAAAGGTCATGCTTTCAATGCTGTTGACGCGTTCATCTCTTAGCTGCATCTTTGGGGTCCTACAAAATACTGTCATTCCATCTGGAACAGCTTTTAGCAGGCAGCTTACGCAACAGGCTCATGGCACTGAAACTGGAATGAAACATTAGCAAGTTACTTGTATGTCTGACAGTCAAATTATAAGTGGAAGATGACAGTCAACATGGCTCATGCATATCATTTACTGTCAAGCTCTAGAAACATTTAGCTAAAATAAAATAGGTTTTCAGTCAGTGTCCTACTGAAATGCCTACTGTTAAATAAATATCATTTTGCATAACACAGAGCAAGCCAGTGGACAACTGGGAATAATGGCAGATATTGAATACTTACTTAAATCCAGATGTTGCTGTGACATTAGGAAAAAAACCACTTTGGATTTTTTTAAGATGTCATCTTGCAGAGGCTCTGCTCATGTTCTGGTTAATATTTCTGTGTCTGTGGAAGTGAGATCTATGGTTTTGTTTGTCTTGCAGGTTTGACAGTTATTCACACTCAAAGGAGGCTGGATACTTGAGGCCCCTTAGGCACTAACCTACCCATCCCATTGGAGACACTTTATCTGGGGATTTGTTCATTTCCAGTGTAGTCGGTGTCTCAGCTAATCTGGATTTACAGGTTTTTGAATTGTAATAATAACATAGTGCTCTTTGAAACTTACACATTCAGGACTTTTTTTTTATGGCAGCAGGTCCTGATTAGTGTGAAGCAATTTCTTACAATGGCAACTGGAATGAAGGGAGGGATATTATATTGTTTCTGTGTTACTCTGTGCTTTTGCTGTTACATGTGTTTGACATAGAATCATAGAATAGTTAAGATTGGAAAGGACATGTTGGTGTTAGGAATAACAAACTGAGACCTCTCTGAATATAAACTAAAATGGTGAGACTCAAGATATTGAATAAACATCCCAACTTTTGGCTTTTGTCAGTAATTGCAATGGTTTCTTCTGGCTTGTAAGTGTAATATGACCTTTATCGTAACCCAGGCAGTAGAAATCTCTGAAATAACTTTAAATAAATAAAGCCTAATAAACAAACAGTTGGGTGAATAAGTAAATCTTCAGTTAAAGTGAATTTATTAGACTCTTAACTGAGCTGATGCAAGAGCAAATTATTGTCACTGCTTCTCTGTGCTTTGAAGGACAATAATTACCTGTTTATGAGGCACCCTGGTTTTCCTGTCCTGATCACCCAAAGATGGACCTACCTGTGGTCTGATCTGGCATGGTTGTTCTTAGGATGTATTTTAGATTCTAAAGTATATTTGCCAAAGTTTTACACATCCCAAGCAGTATCATAAAAAAAGAAAAACCAAAACACTAAACCAATCAAACAAACCGCACACACACACACACACACACAAAAAAACAGCAGAACCAAACAACAAAAAAACCCCAAACCCCCCCAATCCACCCTGTGCAATCAACTGAACAAAACCAAACCACAGACTTCAGCTCCAAGAGCGATCTTGCAGGAGCAGTTTCTCTTGGCAATCAAGTTTTGTGGCTTGTGCTTTTAAAAATTACTTGTCTATCTTTGAACATATGGATTCTTGAGTTCCTCTCTAAAATTCAAGTAAAACAGGTTTCTTCTTTGCATCAGTCCCAGGGGATGCCCATTGTGCCATACTAATTGCATTTGAACTGCAGCATGTAGCATGGCTGGGCTGAGAGCATATCACTATCTTAGAGCTAGCAGGATTACTCTCTGTGTTGGCATTGATGTTGTTGTCTATTTAGCAGCTGGCTTAGAGTGGCGTAAACTTGGACCTTAAATAAAAGAGCTGCTGTGGTTCTTGTAGCATGGTTGCTCCATTGAGCTAGTCGTGGTGCATCTGAGATGATTATACATTTAACACATGTGGAGATAAATTGGCCTCCTCTTTTTCTGTTCTGCATTTTGGAATTACCAAGTGCAATTAATTTCGTGGTATATCCGTCAGCTTTGCAGAAACAAAAGGAAACCCCTTCTTTTCAGCTGGCTGCATATCAGTCTAAGAAGTATGGTGAAAGCTCCTAAAATCTGGAATTCACTTTTAGGCCCACACCTCCTTCTAACAATCTGCGTAAATCTTTCTATCCTTCAAGCAGCAGAATGGGAATCAGAAATACATTGTTTTGTAAAGTAAGTTCTGTGAGCAGCACTACTGAGCAAAGGCCAGTTATTCTTCATTTCCTCATCTTTAGACACTTTCCATAAGAGCCCAGATGAATTCTATTTCTGATGCAGGAGAGACATATTCCAAAGGGAATTTTATAGAACACTTGTACGAGGAGTTGCAAGCACATTAAAAGGAGGAGAGGCCAGGGAACAAAAAAATCACCCATTAAATGGATTTCAAATCACAAAGAGGAAAAAAATTCTATTTATCAGCAGGAAGAAAAACATCCCCTTCAATTTGGTTTCAAAGGATGCAGCCAAATTGAGGATGTTTCATCTTAAAAATAAATCAGGTCTGTAAAAAGCTGCAGTTCTTAGTGACAAATTTTGTTTTTCAGAAGTTCCTGTAGTTATAGTCTCTTTAGCCCTAGAATTAGTGTCTGAACTGTATTTTTTGGTTTAAAAGAACCTAGGATCATTTTCCTGAGATCTGAGGCATCCACCATAACTGCCTCCTCAGCTCAGATGTTCTGGTGTGCTTCTGCAAAGATGCGGGCTTTCTTAGTGGTATTGGTGAAATCCTGTGGCATGAAGGCCAGCTTATGACACTAGTATGGCTAAGGTATGCTACATGGATAAATGTATCCACGTTTCTTCCATGCATAATATGTGCTCTTTGGATGCTCTCAGGTTTCCATTTGAGAGGATGAAATCAGTAATGTTGTGTATCTGTAGGAATTGTGTTATGCAAAGATATCCTGAAAATGTTGATGACTGGGCCGATCTGTTGGACAGTGGTAAGAATAGCTGGAGTCAAAGTTTTGCTCCTTGTGGAAAAAAGGCCAAAGGCTGTTGTTAACCTTATATTATAAGTCCTCCTCTTGTTACTACCAGGGAGGCTTAGAGGAGTAGAGAGTCAGAATGAGCTAGAAAAGTTTTTACACAATAATTTTATTCTTTAGAAATTATCCTGTTAACTTAAATAGCCTGCATCAGTCATGAGGCTGTTTTGTCCATCTTTGATTCCCGGTTGTTAACCATGGGAAAGTTTTTTCTCCATCCTGTCACGCAGAAGAGAGGAAGGGAAATTGTCTGGATCACTGTTCATAAATTCAGACATCGCTAGCCAGAGTGTTTGAGATGGATACTGCATTATGGTCAAATTGATAGTCCAGTTAATACACAAAAGAGTATCTCTGATGTATGGTTTGGGTTTTTTTTCTTGAAAGCACCTCAGAACAAGAAACTGTCAAGAGTTTTAGATTAGGGATTGCCATGTTAATAATGACAAAGCTGTCCTTAGGTTTACAAAACACTGAACCAAATGACTGTGTAATGCCCGTTGTGATTTTCTGCCTTTTTACCTTTCAATGTCTAGTTGGTGTGTAGTTGTCATTTTCAAATTGCTGTTTTGAGAGGCGAGTTGATGATGCTATTGTGTTAATGTCATCAACCAGGCAAACACTGATATTACCACGTAAAGTTCATTAGAAGCAGATGTGTGTGCTCCTAAATAAAATTATTATTTTTTAAAATATTATTGACATGATGCCAAAAGATTATAACACTTTTGGGAAATTGATCTGCCAATTATATGTATTTATAATGCTATACAAGTGTATAAAGCATAAAGTTATTGATGTGAGTTCTGTTAAAATGACTTTTATGTAGTGTCTGATGCCAGTTACCTATTAAGCACAGGTCAAACGTCAGGCTCTAGGTTTATAGTGATTTAATTTTTGTTAAAATGATTCAGTATTTCAATTAATTACATATTGTATGTTCATATGATCATGATGTTTATCACAGAAATACTTCTTTTTTCATGTATTTAATTAATAAGATTATTTCAGGTCTAGCTTTCTGTTCCACTGCTGCTAGTATTTCACTCTGTAATGAATAACATTCAGATTGAGGGCTGTTTGGCAACTCTGTTTAGTTTGCACCTCAAAAATCAAATGGAAAAATACTGTTTGATCTATATATACAATTTAAAACCTTTTTAGTTAGCTTTTTAAATATCTGGAATAATTAATCTAGGCTTTTGATATATGTGTATGAAGTAAAATGGTACAAATTAAAGTTAGAAAGCAAGTTCATGGGATTCACTAGCTTTTAAAGGGGGGGGGGAGAAGCCCTACTTTTTTTCAGCAGAAGACAAAAATGTCTCTAAGCTTACAAAAAGTTCTTTTTAGCAGGAAAGAATGTCTTTGGAAAGTAATAGAAAGTAATGCTACCCGCTTGATGACATATATAGCATGTATGTTCATGTGGTGCCCTTTGTGAACAAGGAATTTTAAGAGAATTGAGATGGTGCCTCGGATACATTGTTATGAAAGAACAGGAACTAGATAAATATTGCAGTTCACAGATAATGAAAGGTTGTCTGTGCAAGGGAGTCCAAGAATACAACTCACTAGAGTAATATTTATTTTCCAGAAACATTGAAATCTGAGAAGGACTCAACTACCTACCACTGATTTTTACTGGTACTGCTGGGATTGGACCCCTAACCCTCTCTAACCTCCCACTTAAATGGGACCATATTTAGTAACGTGCTTGTCTTGCCATGAGATCTGGACTTTCCTGAATTGGGGAATTGGGAGACTCTTGGCAGGCTTGGAGTCCTCCTGTGCACTGAGATGTTACCCCTGCTATAGCAAGGCCACCCTGTTCGTGCAAGAGACTGAGGGCTACTGAGGATGGGCTGGCCCTGCCACTTGTTCCTTTCTGACAGCCTCATGAGTTTGCAGTTGCTCCTGCTCCCTAGCACTGTGTCTGGGTGGTTTGTGGTGGGGCAGGTGGCTCGTGCGTCCTGGGTAGGGGGGGTGGTCTCACTGCCAGGGTGGCTTCCTTCCTTCCTGCCCAGCCAGTGGCAGGCCACAGGCAGGGGCAGCCTCCTGCAGGCTCGGCTTTGCTCGGTGCTGGAGTTTTTTCTAATCTGGACTTTAAGCAGCTTCAAGTCAAATAAGAAATGCTGACCAACAGAATTGTGGGGATGCTTATTTTCCCTTGCTTTTGGAGTCAGGCTTGACTTTACCCTGCAACTGGAAACCAAGAAGCTCCAATGGAAGAAGACAAATTGTGTCAGGAGTGCTCAGCCTCCAGTTGTGAGTATATATTTCCTACTGCAGATAGCACTTCTGGGTTCATTATAGCTTGCGCTCATAAGTCGTCATTTCTGTCTCTAGGCTGTTGTGCTTTCCAGTGTAAAGCAGATTGATGCTGGCACATTTTTTCTATTTTAATTTTACAAAGTTGTCACACTGAAACTGTGCCTCATATTGGAAGTGCTTTGAAGTGAGGAGATAAACAAAGAGCTAAAATAAAATTAGAAAGAAGCACAAACAACATTTCATCTTGGTTTGTCTTTTTAAAAAATAAGCTGAATGGTTGTAGTACCCTTGTGCCACTGTAGTAAGCCTGCAAACAGGAGATGATCAATCTAAATTGAGTTAGTGTATATACAGTAAGCAGAAACAGGTGAAAATTAGGTTATCTGTGCCCAACTCTTTCTATTCGGTATGAACGGTGAGTTATAAACTAGGTTTTAGACCTGATTAGTTTTGTTTATTTTCAGAGAGGAGCAGAGGCAGAATGTGTGCTATATCTACCGTAGTTATTAAACCAAGAAACTGTATAAAGTCACTAGCTCACTTGTGACATTTGCAGATAAAGGTAGAAAGCCCTGCTATAAATAAATCCAAAGTGAATCCAGGAGGAAAACCAGCAGCAATCCTTAGTACAACTCAGTTTTATCTTCATGAAAAACAAAAAGCCCCATGAACCCTCTGTCTTTTCACTAGCGAAAAAAGGGAGAAGTGATTGTCTCTGCCAGTGTCAGAAATGCCAACCAATTTATAACCTGAAGTGTGGTTTATAACTTCACTTTTTCTGGTTTATGGACTCCCAGAAGTTTTCCAGTGCACACAGTAAGCTAGATCTTCACAGCTACCTTTTATGAAATTGTAAAAGTAGTCAAGGAATTTAGAAGTCTGTTGACTACAGATTGAAGCTATTGTCTTTTATCAAAAAAATGAGGAAGTGCCAGTGGCAAATGTGTTCTCAGTGGTACAATTCTTGGGTGCACCGTTACTATTAATCTTTGATTTAAAGAGGAATGACAAGTCCCTAGACAAGCTTTGAAAACATATAATGTATAACAGCTTTTACACCCCTATAGAAGCCTTTTCTACCTGATCATGCCCTTCTCCTTACTGTTGAGAAGGAGCAATTGCACAAAAAGCCATGATTTCTCTCAAGTGGCAAGGTCAGGTCCTTTCCTGGGGTCGCAGTCTTACCTATGGCTTGTATTCCCCTTTCCCAGCAGAAAGATAATTGCTGGTTTGGCTTTTCCTGTGCCAAACAGTATCACCACCGCTGTAGAATGTAAGTAAAGACCCAGGAGAGCTGTCTGTGGGCTTCCAGTTCTGTTGTTAATACAACTTGAAACTACTTGCTCCTAGAACCCAGCATTTCTTTTCAAGACAGTTCCTCAACTGTGTTCTGAATTGTGTTGTAGGGCCCTGCAAATGAAGCCAAATGCAGAACTGGAAATCCAGTGTTGTCCTTTCCAGTAGTTTGAAATGGGCTCATGAGTCTTGATAGACTGATACCTTAAAACTTCTATGCCTGTTCAGCCAGGATGTTAAAGTATAGAAGGTTCTCTGTCACTCATATTTACCAGAGAAGTGTTTCAAAAAATGAAAGTTAATTAGTTCACAAAATATGAACAGCTTCTGCAAGCTAATTGGGAATCCCCAAGAGTCATTTCCAGTGCTATTTGCCAGAGCCCTGAGCCCTTCTGAAATGAACTGTTGATAGCCTTTCCCTTTCCCTAGAGGAGGTTGTAAGAAGAGGGTTTTACTGTTAGGTTTTTCTGGCATTTAGCACCACCAGTGATCAAATCTGCCTGTTCTGCCTTCAAGAGGGTTGTGAGGATTAATGAAATATACTCTGAAGTGTTCAGGACCAAACTTCAAGGTCTACAACTGTTTCTGTGTCATCTCTCACTTCAAAGGTATCTGCCCTTTGACTTTTAAGTTGAGCTGTTATTGTTGGGGCCCCTTTGGGTTGCCTGAGGCTATCAGATGTCCAAATAGCCATAACAACAGAAATAATATTTGCTTTCATATGGTAAACAGTTCCTGTTTGACTGTTAAAAAGATGTAAGGCAGTTCAGACTTGAAAGAAAAAAAAAACCTCAGCAAACACAAAAACACCACCATGCAAAAAAACCCAAACCAAACAAAAAAAAAACCAAACCATCCACAAACCCAGACAGCCCCCCCCCCCCCAAAACAAACGAACAAAACACGAAACCAGAAACAACCCCAACTGTTCAAACTTCATTCCAGTTTGTATTCAGCTCTCTCGATCCTTGTATTTTGTCTTTTCCAGACTTGATGATGCTTGTAGCTATTGGAATTGGATACAGCAGTGGGGATTCTTGCACAAGGAAAATAAATAATTATTCCTGAAGCTATACTGGTTGGGTTCCACTTTAAGTTCCAGTGAAGATTTGCTAATTGAACTTGTTGCTATTGAATTTTATAACCATTGAAACAGGAAAGGGTTATTTGCTGGGAGAGGACAAAGAGGATAGAAAGCATTATCCCTGTTCCTCTTAGAACCTGGACTCCTTCAGTGTTCAAAACACTGTGATGTAGGCAGTTCATGCTTGAGGGAAGCGAACTGTTCAGACTGGGTTTTGAGTTGCAGTTAAGCTCCCTAGGCCCTTGCATTTGTGATCTCTGGTCTTCATCGCTTCATTACCGCTGTACAAGAGTTGAATGTGTATTGGGGAAGTTCTGAGTAGCTTAAAATGCAGCAGTGCATTGGTTTAGCAACACAGATCAGTATTATCCTGTTTTCCTACTGTTTTGTTTCATGTATCCAGGCCTTCCTATTCAAATACTAATGCAAATTCAGCATGCTTTATTTGCTGAGATTTAAAGCCCTGCATGAGATTATGAACAAATACTTGAAAAAATCCCATTCCCTCCATGATCCTTTTGTCTACTGGAAGCTACTTTTGTTTAGGATGTATTGCTTCTGCCTGCAGGATGTACCAGGTCTTAGACTAAGGTCATTTCAGAAGAAAGCACTGAATGCTTCTGTCAGCTGCTCTTGAATTTGGTAAAGTTCATCTCTGAATGAGAGGCCTTTCTTTAGGAAGTCTATCTTGTTCTTTCCTTCACAAAGTAACTCACTGAAGCTTTTTCTTCCTACCTTTTCTATCTAGAAGGATAGACTGGAGAGTATGGAACTCTGTCTGGGGACAGGTGAGCAGTCAACAGAGAGTTTGTGGGTCAGGGTTAAAG
>JAOEHY010052251.1:0-12698 GCA_025447955.1 Psilopsiagon aurifrons
TACTTCTATTTTTTTTTTCTTGTTAAGCATCTTTCACCAAATGAATTAATATTAGAAAACCAGAAAAAAAAAAAAAAACCACAAAATGGATAGATGATGCTATTGTAGGGGATTATTATTATCGTGGTCTTGAATTTTTCACTGTTCCTATTATAGCCTTGGTATTTGGGGGCACAGTTGAGCCACTCTAGATTGCATTGGAATAAAACTATAATTCAGAAGTTTCTGGGTGTGCAAGATTTTTGAAAAGTAATTTTTGACGTGCTAGAGAAAGAAAATTGTTTGATTTTTTGACTATACATATTCTTCTTCCATTCTTTTTGCTTGCATTGAAAAAAACAGATTTTTTAAAAAACGCAGAATGTTCTTTGTGAAGACTTCTACATTTCTTGGTATTTTGTGGGTATTTTGTTTGAGGCACTGGAGATTTTTCCAGTTTGGGAAAAAAATAGCTACCAAGCAGATGTACTAGCTATTTCAAAATACTCCCTCTTGCTACACCAACAGAAAACTGTACTGTTGATTGCCACTGCTTAATATTGTCTCCCACACAATTAGAAAGCCGTGATTTCTAGAGTGAAATATCCCGGACAGTTCACTGAAATGAAGCTTGGCATCCAGATTGCTAGCCTGGCTGCAATCACCCCTTGAGTTATAGAGCTAGTAAATCACATATCAAAACACAGGAACACATCAATTAATGTTCTACTGGAAACAAATCAAGGACAAGCCTACAGTATGACATTCTGCCAGTTTTATTTTGAATAGATGTGGGGGAAAAGCTGAAATGTTTGGTCACAGCCTTTATTTACCCGATCTGTCTTATATACTATTGCATAATGCTATCACAATATTAATATGCAAATTGCCACTCAAATAAAAGCCATGCTTTCCTCATTGATTTTCAGCAAAGCTTCTGTGACAAAGGAAAATACTTAGCACTTATATTCTCTTTTCATCTTCAAAACTCTGTTAGTATGCTTTAAGTAATCCTTTTCCTTTCATTTTTCGGACCCTGCATGAGATTTTATGTCTACTTCACCCATGTACTCAAGGTTATGTCCTTCTCTCAGTGTTTACCTAAGAATATTCATGCCTTCAAAAATGATCTCCCTCTCATCTCTTTTTACAACTAGGAAGCAGACCTTGGGAGAATGGACAGAAGGGAAGGCTAGACAAAGCAAGAATATGTTTCCAAGGTCAAAAAGAAACAAAGGAGCTCTATTTCCAGGGAATAATGAACAGTGGTCCTACCTACCACTGCTGCTGCTTTTCCTTAGCAGGTGCCTCAGTCTAGTCCAGCAGTCTCTGGGGAGGTGGGAAGATGACTTCTCTACAGGGCATCACCATCAAGACATGGTTTAGCTGCCTCGAGGGTAGAGTGCATGGGCATACAATCCAAGGCAGCAGATGAGAAAACAACAGTAGCCTCTCCTGGAGAGGAGCATTTTCTCCTCAAAGAGGATGTCTGCTGCAAAGTGTTGTGTAGGAGGCAGAACATGCTTAGGTCCTACAGGAATTTCCCAGCTTACTGGGAAAACATTTATCTGTTATAAAAGGAAAACTCTTGGTCCTGATACACCATCTTCATAGAGCAATCTTTATTTTTAACAGATTCTATTTTTATATTCTAACTATATTAATATACCCTGGACTATTATTACTTACCCTTTGTTAGGTAGGTGTTTTGATGACAATTTCAAGTACTGGACTATTAATACATACAAGCAGTTGAGGTGCTGTATACCCTTCTGAAGATCAGTCACAAACTGGGCACCACTTCTGACCTACCTAGACTCTGAAACCTGGATCTCAGAAGTGCACAGGATAAATGACAAGGGGTGTTGGTTTTAAACTAGAAGAGGGAAGATTCAGAATGGATGTGAGGAAAAATTCTTTACAATGAGGGTGGTAAAACACTGGAACAGGTTGCCCAGGGAGGTGATGAAATGTACCTTCCCTGGAGACATTCAAGCCCAGTCTGGATGTGGTTCTGGGCAACCTGATCTAGTTGCAGATGTCCCTGCTCATTGCAGGGGAGTTGGATTAGATGACCATTGAAGGTCCCTTCCAACTCAAACTATTCTTTGATTCTATGTTTCTAAATATTAAACTATTAATATCTCTGGTTACCAGGATGCTCTACCTAAATGTTTCCAGAATGCTTCTTAACCACCAGCAAGCAGTTAAGAGAGAATTTAGTCTGAACACAGAATTTAGACATGACTCAAAGGTAATAACAGGTACCCAGTGAGTTAGCTGACACACTGTGCTCTTGCTCTTAAAAATGTGCTGGGCAGTGGATGTAAAAAGCTGCATTTCAGTTTTAGGAGACACAGTCACGTGGTTAATTTTTAATTCACATGAGGCTTTAAATTTATGATTAAATCTTCATTCTCTCAAGCAATAGAGATTTATGGTTTTCAACCTTTAAGTTCTAAACCAGCGTCACTGGCAGTGTGTTTACATCTAGTAGACCTGTGATGCTGGAGACACACATAGCTCCATGTTTACTTTCCCTGCATGCACTCTGACTCCAGTGATCTTTCTAGATTGTACCCAAAAGTGCAAACTAGAGCTAAATTTAGAAGGATCAAGTGAGAGTAGATTGTTACTTTAACTGATTATTTAAGTAGCTTCATATCTTCTGAAAATGTCCATGTTCCTGTGTCAGCAGTTTGTATTCATCTTGCACTACTTAGGGTTTTGGGGATTTATTTTTTTATTTATTCCCAGATTGCCTTTGTCTTCCTTTTAGAAAAAAAAAAAAAAAACAAACCAAACACACAAAAAATCCCAAACAAAACAACTACTCAATTGATGTCCCTTCACACTTTCTTTAAATTCGCATAGTTACTATGGAAACAGCTATTAAACTGGGAGTGGTGGTAATTAATAACATCTGCAAGTGTAATATGAAGTCTACAACATAATTAATCCCAGCATTTGGAGTGGATTGTACAGAGCTGCCCTTTTTGCTTTGCATGCAACTGCAGACTTTGCAGAGCAGATAATAACAAGGAGGTTTAACATTACCATACTGATACGTTAGGCTTGTGAAATACTTTGGACCATAGCAGGGTATTAACCCACATGAACAAATGACATCAATATTACATAGTTCAATGGACTATGATTCTGGAAAGAATTAGATATTATGGCAAAATGCAAAAATTGTACTTAACACTTTCAGACACCATGGAAATACTCGCTGCTAAAATGATAGCAGAAGCTTGAAATGTAACTTTTAAATCCACTTCTTCATTTGAGTTTTAGAGACAAGGGCTGATCAGATATGCAAGTTCACCTATAGTTACTTTTATCTTTTGACTTTTCAGTTTAAAAGCTGAACTGAAATTTTTTAGGAAGTGCCAATTAGAGATTTTTAATAAAACATGAAAGAGATGAGAGAACCTATTTTTCCTTAGGCTTTATCAGAGGAGGAATATTATAAATATTTATTTGTTATTTTATTATTTCTTAAGGGTACTTGGCATAAAACTTTCCACTAGCATCTCTCATTAGAAATGATGGGTACACAAAAGAGTCTAATTCACCTTAACAATTTTTGCAGTTGGTGTAAAATGTGTAGCAGACACTGTATTATCAGATTGAGGTATATTGCATTACATGGAAGAGAGTTCTGCCTTCACCCTGAGCACAAGCAGTGGGGTTTGTGCTTCTAAACCAGAATCAACATGACCTTCATTATCTGAACTAATGATCTTTGCTTAGGAGCAAGGCATATTAGATGGGCCCAATCCCAGATATTGGAGTTTCTGATACACCACAGCAGGGTCACAGCAAAGCCATGCCACTCTGCAGTGTAACACAATAAGAATTTGCTGCAAACACCTCTTCTTTTTGCCATTGCAAGTCTTAATTTGCCATTTTTTTAAAACTAAGTGTGTATGTGCTCATCTGTATGTGTAGACCAAACCTATGTTAGTGTTCTCCTTCCCCTGTTTCTTGTTACCCTTCCTACTTACCTTCACCTTTTCCTTTTCAGCACTTTTTCCTTCCCCTTTCTATATCATCTTCCTATTTTTAACTCCACATTTTCCTGTTTTCTTGTTTCATATTACTTTTCCCCACTTAATTCTTTCCTTTTTAAAATTTTATCTTTCTTTTGTGAGACATAAATTGAATGTTTTGTCACTATTTTCACATGCATACCCTTCCTTCATGATTTGTACTTTCCTGTTCTTGACACTAACTTTTTCTTTATTAACTTTCATTCCTACCCTTTTTTTAATCTCCTCCCTGTCCCATACTCCTTCTAATTTATTTCTGCATTCATTAATAGTAAAGCAGATCAAACAGGATACCATCTCAACCACCGATTTTAGGATGGGCTGCATCCTTCTGTGGAGGTGCTGGTATATGTCCATCAACTACAAATGGAGGGAGCATCACTAGCTTTCCCTAGCTCTTAAATTTAAAAGCATCAGGAGGTTTGATGGTCCAATACTGAATGCAAATGCCACTTTGTAAAACGCATTTGGAGGCAATTCTCTGACAAATATCCTGTCTCATTCATGCACAATACCTCCTCTGAAGATAGCAATGCCCATGTACTTTTAGGCTGCCATCCTCAGCTGGGAGCACAAGTCACTTAAACAACAGTCGTTTAATTAAAAGCGCAGTACTTACTGTTGTTACATATTTTATGTAGTGCATGTGTATCTCACCAAGTACAGAATGGGAACAGCAATAACCATGCTCCCAAAAGAAGGGAGGTGGACACAACTTGCCTACTAAATGTTAGCTCAGGCTGGTGAACTTCCAAAAAGCAGTATCTGTGGCTGGACAGCATGGCAGCACCCATTCTTTTGCAGAAGTATTGCTAATTAAAATCTCAGCAATAGCTTGTGGGTGCAGCTTTATTACCACCTGGTTAATTAGGTTAGATGCATTAAGCAAGTATGAGATATTGAGGTGGCTTCATTCTGTTTGGCTGAAAGTGGCTTGCTATGATTATTCTGATTGCCATCTGAGAAAGCAGCTGTCCTCTCCTTCCAGTGGGATGATGTACCCTTCTTTAGTCCTATGAAGTTGCAAAATACCAGATCTGAGGAGAGTAATAGTCTTACATTTAGAAAAGCTTCTATGTGAGGATGAGACTCACAGGGTGAAAATGTGGGGGAAAAATGTCTGATTTAGGAGGTGAAAGAAGAAATACACATATATTTTTGGTTTCAGGAAAGAACTGCATCTGCCTGTCAATGGGAGGGATGGAATAAACTAATTTAAAACAGATTAGGGGCTGGGTGGAAGATAGACAAAGTTGTACTGAAGAACTGTATCACTTAATTGCACCCTTACAGAAAACATATACATTATTTGTATAAGACTTTTCTTAGAAGTTGCTTTTTTTTTTTTTTTTTTGCAAGATCAGAACATATCATGCTTTAACATTTATAATTGAGGGTTTCCTCCAGCAAGATTACTGACATTTATGGTTTTCTGTGAATAGTGTCACAACATCAATATGAGATTTAAAACAAGCACTTCTACATTACACTGTGAAACACAGCACAGTGTTTCTTGAAGGAAAAAAAACAATTTCATTTTCCTGTGAAACTCGGAGTTGTAATAATAACACTAGAATGAACATAGAGCCTTTCAGAACTAAACTACTATCTCTGCATAGGGCTACACCCTGCACAGATGTACCAGGATCAGTGATAATTGACTAAACTTTGCATTACGTTTCCTGCTTAAATGGGTGTTGCGGTTTAACCCCAGCTGGCAACTAAAGCCTCACACATCTGCTTGCTCACTCCTCCCTGGTGGGATCAGAAGATTTGAACTGAGAAAACTCATGGGTTGAGACAAAGGCAGTTTAACAGGTAAAGCAAAAGCCATGCACACAAGCAAAGCAAAACAAGGAATAGACTTGTTACCTCCTATCAGCCATGTCCAGGAAAGCAGGACTCCATCACACATTAATGGTTACAAGGGAAGACAAACGCTGTCACTGTGAATGTCCCCCACTTCCTTCTTCCCTATCTTCATATGCTGAGCATGATGTCCTATAGTGTGGGTCTCCCCACAACTCCTTGAGCACCTCCAGCCTTCTTGCTGGTGGGATGATGTGAGAAGCAGAAAAGGCCTTGACTCTGTTTAAGCACTGTTCATAGTCAGCACAAATCTAAAATGTAGCCCCATCCTAGCTACTGAGAAGAAAATAAACTCTACCGCAGCCTAAACCAGCACAATGTTTCACGTTTTGTTTTAAGGCAGTTTTCTTTGGTATTCACAGAGAGAGTATTTATTCTGCTGGGCTCCAAGTTTCAACATTAAACTATCCTAAAATTATTGTTGATTTAACAGCAGCATCAAAAAAATAACTAAGCAAAAAAAAAAGGCAGTATGAAAATGGACAAAGCTCTGCTCTCATGACTAGAATTAGGATGAATGTTTTCCTCAAATCTGACAATAACAAGAAAAAAACCCATAACAATTGTATCAGAGAAATTTTTGCTACTAGATTCAACATGACTTCTCAAATGTAAATAAAAACAAGGGTGAGAACAAAACAGTGTTGACTACCTTGCTGCTGGATGTAGCTGACAAAGTTTTTACAATATAAAAAGATATCTGTTTCAAATACGTAAGCCAATTCAGCTCACTTGCAATGGGATGGATCCTGCATTTCCATATGGCGCAGACTTCAATAAGAGGTTGGTTTTTTTTTTTTTCCCCTGAAATTAGAAATTTAGATCAGGCTGCCTGCACTCTCTAGTCAGTCCTGCACAAGCAAACAGAATGAGAATTATTCAGTAAGATTGCTCCTTCCTGCCCTATGCAACACACAGACATAAAGAAGTTACCACATGCCAGGAAGAAAATGGTATTTCGGCATTACTGTAGCATTGATTATCATAGAATCATAGAGTCATTTAGGCTGGAAAAGACTTTCAAGATCATCGGGACAACCACTAACCCAGCACTGAAAAGTCCAGCACTAAATCATGTCCCCAAGCACCACATCTACACGTCTTTAAATACCACCAGGGATGGCGACTCAACCACTTCCCTGGGCAGCCTGTTCCAGTGATTGGCAGCCCTTGTGGTGAAGAAATTTTCCCTGCTATCAAACCTAAACCTCCACTGATACAACTCGAGCCTGTTTTCCCTTGTTCTGTTGCTTGTTACTTGGGAGAAGAAGCCAACCCCCACATTGCTACAACCTCCTTTCAGGTAGCTGTACAGAGCAATAATGTCTCTCCTCAGCCTCCTTTCTTCCAGGCTGAACAATCACAGTTCCCTCAGCTGTTCCTCATAAGACTTGTGCTTTAGACCCTTCACCATCTTCATTGCTCTTCTCTGGACATGCAATAAGACCCTGCCATACTTTTTACACAATTTCAGCAAGCACATTCTGGCTGAACCAAATGATATCTCAGATTCCATCTAGCAAAGAACTTCGCACCCCAAGGATAAAGGTGAATCATACCCAGCAGAGTGCAGATGAGGGTCAGCGAGAATCACAGCCACTACAGATTTATTGATTATAACCCAAAAAACCAAGACCTTTAAAACATTTAGTCATTGTGTACTATCTCTTCACAAAAGTGCTGCAATCACTGTATATGTTAAGTTTAAAGCTGCTACTGTTTTCCTTTAATGCTGATTGCTAAAGAATGAATTTTTATTCAAGCATAAAACCAGATTGATAAAACTTTAAATCTGATTCTAACCTAATATATTTGGAGTTTTTAAAAAATGGTTAGCAGGCAGAAGGCCCCACTTTTTGTCTCTTATGCTGGATTTGCAACACGGTAAATAATTAATGAAAATGTAAATAATATATCCATAAATTGAAATTAAAGAGAAAAGCCTGATCATTAATTAATACTTATTACTGATATACTGAACTGAAAAGAAGCCTTTGATGCAAAATATATTTGGTATTCCTGCAACAGGAATTTTTATTTCTGATGTATGGATCACCATGGTCAATTGAAAGATTATCAGCAATTTCAGCAGAATCATAGAATGGAATGGAATAGAATAGAATAATTTAGGTTTGAAAAGACCTTTAATATCTTGTAGTCCAATCATAAGCCTATCTTTGCCAAGCCCACTAAGCAGGTACAATGCAAACTTTTTGTAAAGCCCCTCTCTTTATATCAATCCCTGCCATTCCTGTGCTCCTTCACAGAAGGGTCTCGGTCAGATATGACAGGCAATAAGTTTAGAATGAGGTGAAGTAAGAATGAAGAAGGATTTACTTTCATGGTTTGTCATTCAAGTCTATATTCAAGTGTTTAAAAAAGACTTGCCAGCTGTAATAGACCTTCAGGAACCTTAGCAAAGATAAACTATAAGATTATCCGCAGTGCAACATTACTGTGAAGTACAAACCACATATTCAACATATTGGCTGAAATGTGACTCCATAGGAAAAGAGTATGATCATCAAATGCAAGAGAATTGATATTGCTTAAGAGATTTTCATGTTTTTTTAAAAATTCATGATGAAACTATGTTTCTGGGGTTGCTTTTTTTTTTTGGCTGGATTATGGAGAATGAAGAAATATCAAGAAACTGAATTCTGCTAGTATCATGTTTTAAATCAATCAATCACACTTAAAGCTAGTGGGAGCTCATCTGAGCATAGCTACTCATATTGATACATGTTTATACATGAAGTCAACATTTCTAAGCATTCTTCGTCTTTATTAGATACCTGGCATTTAAATGCATTTTTAAGCCATACATAATTAGGTGAAACAGAAAGGTGAGTAATTAGTAAATAACACATTATTCCTGGAGTAACCCCTGCATTGTTTTCTTCCCCATGCTTCAGGTTTCCTAAGTTTCAGATTAAAAAAAAGTCAAAAATTCAAAACCCAGCTTCAAGCATCACTTAATTTTGAAGGAAAACTGTTGAGTCCAGCTTTTTTTAAAACTGGGCTCCAGTCCAAGTTTTCCTGTAAATCTTGTAAAGCTTGCAGGCTGAATGTGAGTTGTGTATCAGAGATCTGAGTCTTCCGATGAATGCCACATAGGGGAGCCCCTGCTGAGCTCCGTTTTCCAGCCCTGGCTGTTCCTTAAGACCTCAACGAGCTTGTTTGGAGATAGCCTGCGTATTTCTTCTCCATGCTGCAGTCACACATAGAGAACTTTTCTCCTTCATCCCTGAGTTTCAGTGAGCTTCACAGGAATTCACTTACACCTAAGTAGCATTCACTACAGGATTGTACAAGACTACTTTGCAGGTCGTCTTATTATACAGTTGTAAATAGCATGGTAGATTTGATACTTCAAATATTGCCCTATTAAAACACATCATTATTTTCTCTAGCATACTTTTCATATTTCAGCTGCTGTTACCGTGTATTAGTACTGATGCAACAGTCACAATCTGGACCTGACAGTACATTGCACCATTGCATCACTAGCCATGTGTTATTGCTGTTGGAATTATTATTAGTAATAATTATTGCCCTTAGGAGCAACATAAGTAGTGGATGCTGCATCAGAAATGTAAGCTTAAGGAAGAATTCACTGTATAACACTGTACTTTTCTATTTGTTATGTTATCTTTTGATTTTTGTTTTCTGTATGTTATATTGAAACAGTACATCTGGGGGAGAGTGTTTTTGATTATTCCCACCTTCTGAAGCTATTTTCCACTGGGTTTTGCACAGTCATTTGAACACTCTCTTGTGCATCCTTTTCCGCCTGCCCACTTCCACAGGAGACCACCTTTTTCTAAGCCCACAGCTTGGCGAGCAATGTGTGGGCTCTAGAAGAAGCACAGCTGGAAACTGAACATAAGCACTTCCCTGTTGAGCAGAGATGACATGGGTGAATGCTGCATCCTTCAGGTAAGCAAGCAGCCAGATGAGGCATGTTCACCCTTTATTCTGAGAGGGTGGTGTTGGACTGTTAATCCATCCCTGCGCTGTCCACTGCAAGGCTGTAGGTGTTTTGGGGTACAACTAACAGAACACCTAGTCTGTGGATCTTATTAGAGTTTAGGCATGAACTTCTGTTGATCTTCAGAGTCCTAGCAAAGACCAGAACCAGTGGGGTTTTTTTGTTGAATATTCACATTCATAATCAAATTGATACTGGGTAGTCATACCCTTAAACATTACGGGGCAACAAGAGCAAGTAGATGCCTTAAATTGCACTTTAATAAGTAAACCTGTCATGGCCTTGTGCAACCTGAATGACTCCATATTTCCAGCCTCTTTCCTCTGTGCATTTCTCCAACATTTACTCCACTCCCCAGTGTTTCCACTTCACCCTATATCTCTTTGCTATACGTCATGTGTGAAGCAGGACTTCTGTCTCCCATAACCCGTGACTCTTCAGTTACCCACTGTACCCTGCAGCCACTGCTGCCTCTGTGCCCTAGCAGGAGAGCAGAGGTGCTCAGAGAAGCAGTTATAGAAACATAGAACAGAATCATAGAACAGTCTGGGTTGGAAGAAACCTTCAGTGGTTATCCAGTCCAGCTCCCCTGCAGTAAGCAGGGACATCTTCAACTAGATCAGGTTGCCAGAACCACACCCAGGCTGTCCTTGATTGCGTCCAGGGATGGTGCATCTGCCACCTCTATGGGCAACTTGCGCCAGTGTTTTACCACCCTCATTGTAGAGTATTTCTTCCTCATATCCAAACTGAATCTCCCCTATTTTAGTTTAAAACAATTACCCTTGTCTTATCACAACAGGCCCTGATAAAATGTCTCTCCCATGTTTCTTATATGTCCTTTTGAAAGGCTGCAATAAGTTTTCCCCAGAGTCTTCTCTCCTCCAGGCTGAACAATGCCAGCTCTCTCAGCCTTTCCTCCTAGGAGAAGAGCTCCATCCCTCTGATAATTTTTTTGTCCCTCCTCTTGACTGTCACCAGCAGGTCCATGTCTTTCCTGTGCTGAGGACCCCAGAGCTGGATGTAGTACTCCGGGTGGGATCTCATGAGAGCAGAGCAGAGGGGGAGAATTGCTATGTTTGACCTGCTGACCATGCTCCTTTGGATACAGCCCAAGATATGGCTGGCTTATTACCTGAAGTGTTGCACTTGATGTGGCCAAACCATATGGAGACCTACAAAAGCCAGGCTGTAGATACTCTTCAGCCCGTTTGAGTCTGCAGGCTGCAGTATCATTTTAGAAATTGCTATTTCGGACTTGCATTCAAACCCTGAATCCTACATGCCTGTAGGTAGGTGGATAGGTGAAGACAACTGGGAGCTCTTCCCACCAGCTCCAAAGTGCCAGCTCCAATCCAGAAACAATGTAGATGAGTGACTGCATACTGTACAGATTGCAACTGAAATACCATGCTGGCTTCAAGCCTGAGCAATGTGAACACTCCATTCTTCATTTGTGGATCTCAGCTTTGGTCTTTTTGCCACCTTTAAAATAGAGATGAGCACTTTTTCGGTTTACAGAAATTGTTGCAAGTTAATGCATTCAAGATGGTGTGATCCTTAGATACAAAGGATGTCAAAAAACAGGAATAATGGGTCTGCTCTTTCATTTTCACCTGTTGGACTAATTAAATATACTAGAATATCACTATAATTACATAATTATATGTAATTAAATAAATAAAAATGTGCAAGCATCTGAAAGGAAAGCAAGACAAACGAAAATAGCAACCCATTTATTCCACATCTAAGAAACCCAGAATTGTCACTGAACTTTTGTCTGCTTTGGTGAATAAGCTAAGAAATCTTTCCCTGGATTACTTTCCCCATTATAGTTGCCACAGAGACTGGTGGAAACGGGTAAAAGAACGGACGAGACAGAATTTGTCCTCTCAGAGGAGCCTGAAATTACGGTCGATGTTAGAGGCGCGGCTGGCCGGGGTGAAGCCTGCAGACTCCCCGCCGTGGCCCCAGGGACCCGCTTCCTACGGGCGGCGCCGGGAACGGGGTCCCGGGCAGGACAGCTCCGGCCCGCGGGGGCGGCACCGTGCCTGGCTCTCCCCTCCACGCTGGGGAGCGCTGCTACAGTCAGCGGCTAACGAGCTGTATCTATCTATGTGTGTGTTTGAAAGTGCAGCCCCGGCTGGTGGCACAGGGGCTGTGTGAGGCTGTGCTTAAACGGGAGGAGCAGGGGGGGTGCGGGGTGGCGAAGAATTAAAACAAGGCACGAAGCGGGTTTAAAAATAGCGTCCGGGCGGCGGGAGGTGAGGCACGCAGCCCGCGGCGGGCGGAGCAGGGCGGGCGCGGCTCCCGCGGGGGCCCTGCCCGGCCCGGGAGTTCCTCGGCTGCCTTGTAAGGAGCGCGGCAGCCACAGCCCCCGGCGCCCCCCCCCGCTCCCCGCCCCGGCGTTCCCCAGCGGCCGGGAGGGAAAGAAGGAGCCGGGAGCAGGTCTGCCCGTGTCCAACTCTTCCCTTCTTTCCTCTTCTCCTTTCAGGATCTCCCACCCAGCCTTGCTTCTCTCTCCTCCTCCTCCAGCTCTGCAATCAGGGGAATAAATCAGGGAAGGACGCACACGCACACAGAGTGAGCGGGGATCTGTTACAAAAGTAGCGCTGATGGCGGCGGATCAGATGAAGCTGGAGCTGCTGCTGGAGTAGCAGAGAGTAGAGTATCTCTCCCTCTCCTCTATTTCTCTTCTTCCCCTCTCCACCCACAGATCTCCATCGTTTCTCCTCCTCCTTCCCACCCTCGGCCGTGCTCCCGCTTCTCTCCGCACATCTCTGGGCTGCACCTCCTGTGAGGGG
>JAOEHY010052252.1:0-10353 GCA_025447955.1 Psilopsiagon aurifrons
CTGGGTCGGAGCAATCCCAGGCACAGGTACAGGTTGGGCAGAGAAGAGATTGAGAGCAGCCCTGCAGAGAAGGACTTTGGGGTGTTGGTTGATGAGAAAATGAACATGAGCCGGCTTCAGATGTGCTTGCAGCCCAGAAAGCCAACCGTATCCTGTGTATTCTATTATTCTATGATTATGTTTTGATACCTGAAGTTAAATTTGGAATTTAATTAGGAAATAAACATTTTTACTTTAAACCACACTGTGATTTCAGGTATGAAAATTCAGGGATTTTATATTGGTATAGAGTAAATGCCATTATGAATGTTATTTGACAAGAAATTGTGTGTAAAGGAAATCAATAAAAGCTATATTAGAAAGGATATAATACTGATATGGGTAAAAAGGCATAAAAGCAAACTCAAACTCAGAAGGGGAAAAATGCAGCTTTGGGTGTTTTTTTTTTTTTTTTTTTTTCCTGTTTTATTTGTTTGTTTGTTTTTATATTTTTCTGTTTGAAAAGGAATGGAGAAGTGCAATTTACTTACACAAGCTTTAAAGTGTTTTGAACAAGTCTGGTTTTAATACCAGCCAAGAAGAATGGCACTGGAAACCAGAGGGCATTGCAGCCACAGTAAAAGTCCGGAAGCCTGTGAGAATGGAAGACACAGTGATGTGATTGGTTGAGTAACCAAAAACGGAGTATTGTCATGTCAACCAAAACACATCATGCAGTGTTCCAGTCTGTAATCTCTGCTTAAATCGTACAGAATAATTAAAATTTGTGAAAGATCGTGTTTCAATCCATGTCTCCTTAAATAGTGCTAACTAATTTGGGAAGGTGCTCAACCCACAAGTTTGAACCCATGCATTTTTCAAGACAACAGTACTAAACTGTAGGGCCAATTAAAAACTCACAATGCCAGTAAAATTCTCAAACAATATTTTTTAGATCTGCATGAACAACTATATATATGCATGACAGATTCAATTTCATTGCACTAAGTTAATGATAGAATTGCTGTTACTACTGAGAAAAAGTTGAACTCCGCTTTGTCTACCTGTTTGCAATTGCTTACTTGCTCCTTAATAACGCCAGTGACATTTCTGGGGCTACTATATGAAGAAATTATATTTCCTGAAACAGTGTGATGGCAGAAGCTCTAACTTCTTGAAACGCCATTAACTGAAAATCTGCTGCCCATGTTTTACACACAGTACCTCGAGGGCACCAGAAGCCCTTGCTGTGCATGCTCATGTTCATTGCTGGAAGGATGCGGTAAACACAGCTCAGAAAGACTTGCTCTGCTTCCTCTTCAGTGTTTTACCTCTAGTATGTACAGTAGAGTATCTTTAGAAATAATTCAGAAATAAACAATTCAGAATGAAATAAGGATTACTACCTGATAATGCATAACAGAAAGCAGTTTATACCTGGTATTTCTTAACTGTTTGAACATTTGGCTTCGCGGAATTAGACTAGGCTATCTAAGCAAATTCAGTCTCCCTCCTGCTGGATGTTGTTGCTCTGGCAAAGTCCATGTGTGCCAAGTCCTTTTATGTATTTGCAATGGATAACTAAACAGTTTTATGTGCTCCCGATCTGTGAGAATACAATAGATAATGTACCCTGTCATACCTGCCAGCTCCCTTTCAATTTTGTGAGCACAAGGGTTCTCAAATGTTTATACGGTTGATCACATTTCCATCCAGACTGCTGTGTGGGCCACCTGCCCCTTGGCAAATATATTCCAGGAGAATTAGAGCAACTGACTCCTGAGGGATGTCTTTACTCTAGTTTATGGAGGGTTTAGCGAAGGTCAGCAGCTGGAAATAAGAAAAAACAGAGCAGCATAATATTACCTGTCTGGGAAGCACAAGGAGGTTAATAGATTACGTGGGTCTGACCCACTGTGCAAGGAAACCTCTGACCATTCTCCAGCAGTGTAATTAATTTGAATGTTCTGTTCTTCATCCATATGTGAGAAAAGGAAAGCAGAAATAATGAACTGATGCCTACCCAGAGAATTGTTAACAAATGAGAAGAGAAAGCTTATACCTTTAGAGCCGGTTAGAGCCAAGACCAGAACACACAAGTTGATGAGGCACTGCTGTTAGACTAACAGCCACCTTGTGAAATGTTCACAGGCTCACCCTCCTTCCACCACAACATGTGCCAGCAATTGCCTCTGATTGAGTTGCCAGCTCACAAGCATATTTGTTGACTCTGTGAAACTGCTTCTCATTTTGGGCTGGTGACCATCTCTGTTCAGCAAAATGGACTATTCTTAAGAGGAAATTTTGTGTTCTCATTAATTTACTATGTGATTTTTCAGTGAGGACATTTCCATAATGTTTTTCCAAAGGATTCTTTGGAAATCCTTTCACACTCAGTTGGACGTTGAGGCATGTGCGTAGTTTAAAATGTGGACAAATCGCTCCGAAGTTCTACTGAATTACTGATTGAGAAATTTTATTATTGAGATCTTATCAGAAGACAGGTTTGTGAAAATGCTGTGCTCAGACTTGAGCTAGATTATACTTGCAAAATACTTTTAAAATTAAAGGTAAATATTAAATTAATGAAATTAAATATTAAGGTTTTAATACTAATCAATATGAAATAATAGTTCTCTTTTCCATAGTTACTTTATGTCCTACAAGCTTTGTTTTCATTTAATACACTTGAAGATTGCTTAGTATTGCTTAGGCAGGTAAGTGTGATTGTAGTGACTTGAAACAGTATCTTCTAAAGATGCCCACTTGAGTCTGTGGACTCCCTGTGGTGGTGGTTTAAGTTACTGTCCTGTTTTTTGGCTAGGATAGAGTTAATTTTCTTCTTGGTAATTAGTACAGTACAGCTGTGTTTTGGATTTAGTATCAGAATAATGTTGCTAACGTGCTGGTATTTTAGTTGTTGCTAAGTAGTGCTTACTCTGAATCAAGGACTTCCTAGTTTCTCATGCTCTGCCAGTGACCAGGTGCACAAGAAGCTGGGAGGGAGCAGAGCCAGGACAGCTGACCCAAATAAGCCAAAGGGACATTCCATACCACAGAAAGTCATGCTCAGTAAGTGTGCTGTGGGGAGGTGGCTGGGACCTGCTTGTTGCTGCATTGTTCAGTGAATGTTGAGCAACTGTACTGTGCATCACTTGGATTTTCAGAAATTTCTCTTTTTGGTCTGTTTTTTTTGTTCCCTGTTACTATTGTAATTGTTGCTATTCTTTTTATTATTATTATATTTTATTTAATTGAAATTATTAAACTGTTCTTATCTCAACCTATGGGGGTTTATGTTCTTCCATTTTTCTTCCCCATTCCACCTGGAAGGTGGGATGGTGAGAGAGCAGCTGCATGGTACTTAGCTGTCTTCTGGGGTTAAACCGTGGCAAGTAGGCTTTTATGTGTATTAGCAGCATTAGGGGGCATGAGAAAAGATTGTTTCGAAAAGACTTCACTTCTGAGTGGCAGAACTGATTTGGGGTGGGAGGACTCAAGGAAATGAGACTGTGAGGGAAGATAATTTTTCTTTCAATTAAGGAACGGAGAACAATTTGCTTAAAATCCAACCAACCAAAAACCAAAAGATGATGTACAGTTTCTCAAGTTTCTGTGGGGGAAGCCATACATTCGGAGCTCTGGCAGATTTATTTACAGTTATATTACTGATTTTATGGAGTTCAGTGAGTAGATAGGATCAGACTATAGAAATTTACATCAGTCAGTTATGGTATAGATATCCTTAGTTTTGTAGTTTCTTGTCCTTTTATTTATCTAGATTTATTCCCTGTAATGTTGACTGGTTTTCAGTGTAATTAATACGAGTTATTTGATATTTATGTTTCTCACTTTCTTGACTGTTTTCAACTTAGAATAATGTTATTTTGCTGTTCTACAAGATATTTAGGGTTAAATTCTTTAAAGAATATCACAAGTTTGAGTTCTTGTGATTATAGTGGTCATGCATGTACCTTGTTATGGCTATGCTGCATAATAAAGCATGAGAATATTTTAATATTTCTGCTGTTTCCGGATTGTAAAATAATGCCTGTAGAGTACAGGAAATTGGCATAATACATGGCTTTCCATGTGTAGGCATCTTTATGTAATATCTTTGCTTTCCTGTCTCAGAAAAAGAGAATTTGCAGCGGAAGCCATGGCTATATTTCTGCAGTGTTGACAGTGCGTCAAGTTTTTTTGTTCTACCCTATACTTGATTAATAAATATCTGTTATTTTGTGTATGCCTTTCTATACGTATAGGTGCATATATAAATGTAATTTTAAATATGTAGCAAAATATGTTTACAAATGAACTTTTACAACAAAAAAAGTATTCAAATATATTTAAATTGTATTCCAGTCAGTGAAAATAGACTAAATTGTACAGCAAGTACCAAGTAGTATTAATTTTCAAATTACTACGCTCTTTGCATTTTTCAAGTTCTTTAAGTTCTTTCGTGGTTTAGAATTGCCGATTAGTGCATATAGCTATGTTATATTTAGCATTCTTTGTTCTTGGTGCTCACTTTTATGTAAGACAGCAACTGAGTTCACTGAGCCTTACTCTGTATTGTCTATTACCATTACTGAGGACTAGTTTGCTTTCCCTTCGAAGTTTGAAATACAATTGCAAACTTCTTTTTTTTTACTTCTGTTTTATACTGCTTTTAACTATCTGAAGGACTGAGTGAATTTTAGGAACACACTGAATTGTATTGTGCTCTATTGTAATCCAAGGTTACATTCAGCAGAATAGGCTGTAAGTGCCTTCCATATTTCTGATTTAATTGGCTCTCCTCTGAATGAATTCACTGGGTTTTGTGGGTTTTGGCACACAGCTGCAGCCTGTAGCTTGTGGGCTTGAGGCTTTATGCCAAAGTCCTTCATAGTTAAATTGTGTGTAACTATGAGCTTCATCACCTGAGGTTTGAAGTTCCCTAACACTGGATACTAAAGCCTGGGAAAAGTGCTTTAGTTTGCCATTTACTGAAGAAGAGTTCTTGTATTCCCTAGAATTCACTTTTACGTATTTAACAGACAACTCATGTTAAGGGAGTTGCTATCTTTTGACTGATCTCAAGTGAACCATTCAAGTTGAGGAGTTTATTCCATGTGTGTTAATTGTAGAGGTAACCTCTAGTGAAACACTGGTTAGTGTTGTAACTCAGGTTAACAAGGTAGATCAGTAGGTTTTATTTGTCTGTTACTAGGTCTGACTTGTTAGCGTTCAGTTGCTTCAGACTGTTCTCCTCCACCTTGCATGTTGTACAGTCTTTAAAGGAAAAGGGTGGTAGAATAAAAGTGCATGTTAAAAGAGGAAATGTTTTAACCAATCGTGTAATCTGGGAACATAAATCCTAACATCCAATTCAAAATTATTTTCTTACTGCCAGATGAAGTGTAGGTTAACATTGAAGGTGTTTGTGTGCCTGTCTTGCACTCTTAAATCACTTTGAGTACCTATTTGTCATTGCTGAGTGAGTTGTTATCATCGCCTATTCAGAATACTTGCAAGGTTCTCAGTCATAACCATGGTGGGTGTCATTAGACCATGATGAGACTCCAGGAGGTAAATCAGTACATCTAGGCTTGTTCTGTTAGCCTGTTTCAGATTTAAGTTTGCTCAGTTCATTTGCACTAGGCATTCTTAGAGCTGTAACAGACATCAGTGTATGTTCTTGCCCATAGTAATATTAAATAACTATTTGCAAAGTCACTCCTATGTTGGTAAGCTTCTTGTAGGAGCTCCCTTCTGGTCTTTTGGCAGTGTTACAGCAGCTATTCATCATTGTCTTTAGTATTTCCGTCTTTGTTCTACTGAAATTTATTAACACTGTGTTATGATAGCCTGTAATTTTAAGGGTTGACAGCATATCTAGATTTATATGTTCCTGTTTCTTTGAGATATGTGGACTAGAAGAAACACCACACTGGATGCAGTGATCACCTAGAAGGTAGGCAGGCTGAAGACTTTATTTGCAGTTGTCCATTAAGTTTATATAATTAAGTAATTTAAACACTTAATTTACTATTTACAAACAGTGCATTAATGAAGAACACATAATTGAACCAGAAAACAATTATAAATTTTTTTGTTAACATGTAGCTTTTATAGTTACATAATAATTTAAATATTTGTATTAATATAATGCCACCATTTAAGTATATTAGTACTTTTATTAACTCAGTAGCTTCAATGCTTGTGGTGTATATGGCATCTAGACTGACTATATCACAGCCAGCAATGTTTTGATAAACAATTTTGAATAAGTATTATCAGGTAGAAAATGCTTTCACTGAAAATGTCATTTTCAAAAGTGTAAAAATTGAGATTTTTTTTTTTAAATGTAATCAAAACTGCTTTTTGCAATACCCCAAATTTGCAAGGTTATATTCTGTAAGAGAAAAAAAGAATCACTGAAGGCTTTGAGTATAATTTTCAGTATCGTAATGTATGTAAGATATGTCTTATATAAAATTGTAGATTTTTTTTTTACACAAATGACATGATCTGTAAATGGAAAAAGCTTGAGAATTATTATTATTCTTTTTTTCTGCTTTGTCTTTGGAATTTTTTGGTTTTAATGCCAGCTGTAGTTAACAATTCTTTATGGCCATTGATCTAGCCTCACTGCTGTACGTAGTCACAAGTTGTACAGCATTCAGTGACATCAACAGGAATAATATGTGCATATTGTTGAATTGTTTGGAGTAAGGTAGTATCTTTTATGCCTTTTGTAAAGTCCCAGTAACATGACTGTTGTGCACAGCAGCTGTTCATACATGCCTCTGCAATGGAAATAAAAATGGATGAGAATGCCAATTTCATTTTCACTCTGATTCTTTCTTTCTTAATTATTCATCATGTGGGTAAATCCTCAGATAGTCCTTTGAAAGTTCAGAGATGTGTTTTCTGTAACTAATCTCTTCCTGGATTTCACAGAACTGAATTTTGGTTCTGTCATGTGATATGTAATAAAATAGCCCTACTTTGCAGGATCTTGTGAAAACACCTCCTGTTTCAGATAGGAAAATACTGCTGATAGTGTATTATGACTTTGATTACCATATGGTGAGTTTTGTTGACATTCAGTAGGAAAAAACATAAATAGAAGTATACTACGACATAGCAAAGAACAATTTTAAATGTCTATTAAACAGGAAACAAAGAGTAAAGAAATATGTTGATGGAGGTTTATTCTTATTTATCCATTGCTGAAAAGGAGCCTTAAAAAAAAGTATGCACAAATTATGTTTTGAATTGTTGTTACTTGCACTGAGTTTAGAAACGTATATAGAAGTCCCCACTATACATTTACCAAGGTACTGCAGCAATATTCAATAAAAATTAGTGTCCATCATATCTGGAAAAACATGGCAGTCAGGTGAAGTTCCCGACGACTCAAATAAGGGAAATATAAGCCCCATTTTCAAGAAGGGGAAAATGGATGAGCCGGGGAGCTACAGACCAGTCAGCCTCTCCTCTGTGCCTGGCAAAATCTAGGAGCAGATTCTCCTGGAAGGCATGCTGAGGCACATGAAGAACAACAAGGTGCTTGGTGACAGCCAGCATGGCTTCACTAAGGGGAAATCCTGCCTGACCAATCTGGTGGCCTTCTGTGATGGGGCTATGGAACTGATGGACAGGGGTAGAGCAGTTGACGTCATCTACCTGGACTTGTGCAAAGCATTTGACACTGTCCCATGAGACATCCTTGTCTCTAAGTTGGAGAGAAATCAATTTGATATGTGGTCCACTTGATGGATAAAGAACTGGCTGGATGGACGCATGCAAAGAGTTGTGGTCAATGGCTCCATGTCCAGCAGGAGACCAGTAACAAGTGGTGTTCCCCAGGGATGGGTGTTGTTACCAGTCTTGTTCAACATCTTTGTCGGTGACATGGACAGTGGGATTTAGGGCGCCCTCAGCAAGTTTGCCGATGACACCAAGCTGGGTGGTTTGGTTGATACGCTGGAGGGAAGGAATGCCATCCAGAGGGACCTTGACACACTTGTGAGGTGGGCTGATGCCAACCTGATGCAGTTTAACCATGCCATGTGCATGGTCCTACACCTGGGTCAGAGCAATTCCAGGCACAGCTCCAGGTTGGGCAGAGAAGAGATTGAGAGCAGCTCCCCAGAGAAGGACTTGGGGGTGTTGGTTGATGAGAATATGAACATGAGCCAGCTTCAGTGTGCACTTGCAGCCCAGAAAGCCAAGTGTGTCCTGGGCTGCATCACAAGAAGCATGACCAGCAGGTCGATGGAGGTGATCCTGCCCCTCTACTCTGCTCCCGTGCGACCTCACTTGGAGTATTCTGTACAGTTCTGGTGTCCTCAACATAAAAAGGACATGGAACTGTTGGAACACGTCCACAGGAGGGCCACGAGGGTGATCATGGGACTGGAGCACCTCCTGTATGAAGGTAGGATGAGAAAGTTGAGGCCGCTCAGCCTGGAGAAGAGAAGGCTGCGTGGAGACTTCATAGCAGCCTTCCAGTATCTGAAGGGGGCCTATAGGGATGCTGGAGAAGGACTTTTCATTAGGGACTGTAGTGATAGGACAAGGGGTAACGGGTTCAAACTTTAGCAGGGGAAGTTTAGCTTGGATATGTGGAAGAAATACTTTAGTGTAGGGGTGGTGGGGCACTGGAATGGGTTGCCCAGGGAAATTGTGAATGCTCCATCGCTGGCAGTGTTCAAGGCCGGGTTGGACAGGGGCTTGGGTGGCATGGTTTAGTGTGAGGTGTCCCTGTTCATGGCAGGGGGCTTGGAACTAGATGCACTTAATGTCCCTAACTATTCTGTGATTCTATGATTCTATGAAAAATTATATACTTCATGTCTATAAATTTGAATTATAACATGCTATAGAAAATCAGAGTCAAGATAGATAGAATCACAGAATGGTTTGGGTTGGAAGGGATCTTAAAGATCATGTAGTATCAAATGCCTGCCATGGGCAGGGGCACCTTCCACTAGACCATGTTGTTCAAAGCCTTGTCCAACCTGGCCTTGAATACTTATTTCCAGGGATGGGGCAAGCTGTTTTAACGATTAAGATGCTCATGCAGTACAATATGATTGAAGTTTGAGACTCTGTGAAGTCCATATCAGATACATCTGAGAACATATGCATGTTTTGGAAAGGTTTATAGTTTCTCACGGCAAATCTTGATAATTTTCAGTAAATTTGTCTTAATTTTAAAAATGTAAATGACATTCATTTCTGGGTAACACATTTTATACTCAATTCTGTTTGATCTTTTAAGAGAGTTTTTATTTTCCTGTGTCTTTACCCTTGTGGTACTTATTAGCTAATTCATTTGCTCAACTGTAAATTTCTTTCACGATTGTTTTTCAACTAGGTCTGCCTTGCATGCCTCACTAATACATGTGTTTAAAAAAATAATAAATAAATTTGTGAGTTACAAATGTAAACAGCACATAAGAGCATTTCCAATTACTTTGCAAATAGGTTTGGTTTCTCTAAATATGTTTGTGAAGCTGTAGTGATGTGAGAACTGCCTATTCTGAGCTATTATATCTGAAATACTGCTTGCGGCTGAAAATGTGTTGTTTATGCTTGTGTATATGTGTGGGAAAAAGAAGGGCTTGCTTTTCTCTTAGCAGTCTTACAAAGTCATGCATGTTTCTGAGTCAGGCAAGATTTCTTTGTATTCTAGAAAATGAAAAATTTCAGCAAGTCATTGCTGTGTCAGATACAGGACTGTGTTTATGCAAGTCATCGGTGGTGCAAGCTTGAGTCTTCATCTTCTAGTTCTTTGCTTGTTTGTTGTTTCAAAAACAAAACCACCCACTTTTTTTTTTGCTTTGTTAACTAATGAAAACTTTAGAATCAAAGAAATATGTTCACTTTTAAAAAAAGTTCATCCTTTTATGGATGAGTTTTACACTGGTGAACGCCTCATAAAAGGTTGGTTTTCTATGTACTTTGTAATATCATAGGGTATTTCTGAGAACAGTTGCTTCTTTCTAATTTTTGCTTCTTTTCAGGTGGATGAATTTCACTTTTCTTTGAGAATTTCACAAATCCTTCAAAAGCTTTTATTATGGACACAAAAGGTTTAATGTAAAATGACTGTAACTATGTTGTGCAGTTGAGATGTTTTGATGGCTGTTATTCTGGAAATGACTGCAGGTTCCCATATGCCTGTCTGTGGAATAGTAGGGCAGGAGATGGATGAGGATCTAGTTCTGGTTTCTCAACTTTGCCTGTGTTGTGGTTTAGGCTGTAAATCAGCCACGCAGTTTGTTCACTCGCTTACCCCTTTTTCTTCCCTCTGCTCCTGGAGGGATGGAAAGGAGAATCGAAAGAATGCAACTCCCACAGGTTGAGATAAGAACA
>JAOEHY010052253.1:0-12834 GCA_025447955.1 Psilopsiagon aurifrons
GATAGGCTGAGAAAGTTGGGGCTGTTCAGCCTGGAGAAGAGAAGGCTGCATGGAGACCTCATAGCAGCCTTCCAATACCTGATGGAAGTCTATAGGGATGCTGGGGAGGGACTCTTCAATAGGGGAGGTGGTGGGAGGACAAGAAGTAATGGGTTCAGGCTTAAACAGGGGAAATTTAGGTTGGATATGAGGAAGAAATTCTTTACTGTGAGGGTGGTGAGGCTCTGGAAAGGGTTGCCCAGGGAAGTTGTGAATGCTCCATCGCTGGCAGTATTCAAGGCCAGGTTGGACATAGGCTTGGGTGATATGGTTTTAGTGGGAGGTGTCCCTGCCCATGGCAGGGGGGTTGGAACTAGGTGATCTTAGGGTCCTTTCCAACCCTAACAATTCTATGATTCTGTGATTCTCAGTTTTATCCTGAATCACATCAGTCAGTCCAGTTCTCTCTTCAGCTCTTTCATTTCCATGCTGTCACATGCTCTACTGCTCCCAGCGGCTGTCCTTAGGAGTCAGAGAAACACCTTAATCCGCCTAACCTTATGACTGTATTGTTACTAGTAGGTAGTGCAACAACTCAGCTCCACACTGAGAGTGTTTATAAGTATTTACTAATATGAGCTTCTGTTCTTTCTGGTCTTCCACTTCTGTGTTTTGTAGTAGATCACCAAAGGAGTCAGCCGTGGAAATAGCATTTGGGTGGGATACAGGTGGTGAAGATCTGATGAACTGAGCAGCACTACAGAATACCTGCAGTGGGATGTGTCTAATCCCACATATTAGAATGGATTCTAATCCATTGCATTAGAATAGTTTAAAATAATTGATTTTAGCCCAGGAAGAACAGTCAGCAGAGGAGCTATCCTTCTAAAGGACATAAGCTAGAAAGGAAATATTACCCTGAAAACAGCAGGCCTGGAGTTTCCCCCATTGCTTTGGAGCTCTAGCAGTATAGCTGGCTGAGGTTTTATGGTGCCGAGTTTTATTATTAGACTTTTATACTTCTTCAGAGTCTGCATGATCAGTGGCAGAAATAAAAATCTGTGCTTGGTTTAATATATACAACTTTGCCCTAGTCAACAAGACTGACTTTGTCTTGTGGAGCACTCTAACCACATAAACCCTAATAGCTTCAGCTAGATGTTATGCAAGCCCCATGAAAAGAGAACCAGGGCTTTCAGACTCACATTCCTCTGGCATAGGCTGAGAGGGTGCTCAAAGAAGAGCAAGGAACGTTGTCATATGACAAGCCAGGCCATCTGCTCCTTCAGATGGGAATGTATGCTGGGGATTGTTATTTCCATAGACTCAGCTGCCTTGCAGGCTCAATCAGGCGGTATGCTGGGTGAATCCATAGGGGTAACAGGTCGTAACACTATTCTGTGTAAAACTGAAAGAGTAGTGCTAAAAAGAGTGATGTTCCCAGTGTTTGTGGATACAAACGTTCTATTTGTTCATAGAAAATTGTACTTTGCTGCCTGCTCACAGTAAACCAAAGCTGATTGTGAGCAGTGGAGAAGAGTCAGTTAACTTACTTTCATTTGTTGCAGGGTGGAGAGCCTTACAGATTGTTTTAAAAACAATCAAAGCCAGTGCTGCTGGCAAATAAAAGCAGCTGTGCTTTGTATAATGTGCTAACTTTAATGTCTGTTAGAAATGCCCATTTTTCTACATCATGCAGTTCTGTTCTCTCTTTCAGACACTGAAAAACTCACCTGAGTTTTCAACCCGCTGATGCCCTACTAAAGGTGATTAGCTGAGGACTTCCAATCCCATTTTGTATCTCACATGAAAGTACAGCTAAGGTGGTTCTCTGAATTCAGAAGAAAATGAATGGGTTGCACCATTTCCAGGTCTAGTGACACCAGATTTTTATTTTGTCTTAGAAAAACTCTTTTCGAACGTTTCAGGGTATCTTTATAGCACAACAGTATTTGTAAAGGGAGGTATCTTAGTATCATAGAATAGTTAGGGTTGGGAAAGTACTTTAAGATCATCAAGTTCCAACCCCCCTACCATGGGCAGGGACACCTCACACTAAACCATGTCACCCAAGGCTCTCTCCAACCTGCCTTGAACACTGTCAGCTATGGAGGATTCCCAACTCCCCTGGGCAACCAATTCCAGCACCTCACCACCCTCACAGTAAAGAACTTCTTCCTCATATCCAATCTAAACCTCCCCTTCTTAAGTTTCAATCAGTTACCCCTTGTTCTATCACTATAGTCCCTAAAGAAGAGTCCCTTCCCAGCACCCTTATAAGCTCCCTTCAGATACTGGAAGGCTGCTATGAGGTCTCCACGCAGCCTTCTCTTCTCCAGGATGAAAAGCTCCAACTTTCTCATCCTATCTTCATACGGAAGGTGCTGCAGTCCCATGGTCATCCTCGTGGCCCTCCTCTGGAGTTGCTCCAACAGTTGCATATCCTTTTATGTTGAGGACACCAGAACTGCACGCAATACTCTGAGGTCTCACGAGAGCAGAGTAGAGGGGCAGGATCACCTCCCTCGACCTGCTGGTCACACTGTTTTTGATGCAGCCCAGCATACAAGTGGCTTTCTGGGCTGAAAGCACACACTGAAGCCGGCTCATGTTCATTTTTTTATTGACCAACACCTTCAAGTCCTTCTCCTCAGGGCTGTTCTCAATCTCTTCTCTGCCCAACCTGTGCTGTGCCTGGGATTCCTCCCACCCAGATGTAGGACCTTTCAGGTCCCTCTGGATGGCATTTCTTTCCTTCAGCATATCAACCAAACCACACAAATTTGTGTCATCGTAGACTTGCTGAGGGTGCACTCAATCTCACTGTCCATGTCATCGACAAAGATGTTGAACATGGCTGGTCATGTCATCCTGTCTCATGGACTTGTGTACATTCAGGTTTTTAAGACGGTTTTGAACCAGATCCTCTCCTACAGTGGGTCCAGGGTCTTCATTCTCACAGTCCCTGTGTCTGCCTTCCAAGACTTGGGTGGTGTGGTCAGAGCATTTGCCAATGAAGACCAAGGAAAAGAAGTCATTAAGAACCTCAGCCTTCTCCAAATCCAGGGTAGCCAGTTCTCGCGATAGCTTTCGGAGGGGCCCCAAGTTGCCCCTAGCCTGTCTTTTATTTGCTATGCACCTATAGAATCCCTTCCTCTTATTCTTAACATCCCTAGCCGAGTTCAATGCTAACTGGGCCTTAGCTTTCCTAATCTGGTCCCTAGCTTCCTGGGCAACATTCCTGTATTCTTCCGAGGCTGCCTGTCCTTGCTTCCACCTTTTATGAGACTTTTTTTCCTTCAAATTTTCCTCATCAGCCCCTTATCCTTACAGAGAGATCCCCCGGCCCTCTTGCTGCACTTCCTTCTAGTTGGGATGCAATAGTCCTGAGCATGTAGCGGGTGATCCTTGAATATCAACCAAGAGTCTTGGGCCCCCCTGCCTTCTAGTGCTATTTCCCATGGAACCTTCCTAAGCAGGTTCCTGAATCGGCCAAAGTCGGCTCTCGAATCCAGTCTTAAAAGACATTTTTTTATTAACAGGTTTATTAATCTGATGATTTCTCCCACATGTACACACTAGTAAGAAATGTTCACCTGCTGTGAAGTGGAGCCTGTATGCACAGGTTTGTCTCTGAAACTGTGTAGTTGGGTAGTTGCATATTATAATCTCCCACAACTTTTCTTGGAAGATGTACATATGTTATGGGTAAATACAGGTGTTCATCTCAGCAGCAAAGGTAATAGATGCAGCTGTAGCGCAGGATTTGTTTGGTGCTTGGAGTTCATCAGAGAGATATGCCACTGCCCTCCATAAAGGAAAATGCGGCTTTCTCCGACACCTGCAAGAAAAATCGTAGTTCAAATGCCTTGACCACTAGTTTCACATTGCCATCTTTGATATCTGAGGAACCAGAACTCCTGTAATGATTGTAGCTATATTTGTCCGAAAGGGATAATCCTAGTTAATTTACTGGTAATTTATGGGGGATAAAAGCAAAAATAGAGAAAAGAGTTACTTAATATTATAGAAAAATCTTAAATTATGTGCTCCAAAATGTTAATGCAATTTTTTTTCTGAACACTTTTTTTTCAAATTTTGTTAGTTTTGCCAACAATAGTGTGTGTTTCAGATAATGGAAAAGAGACTGTAAATATTCTTAACTACTGACACCACTAAAGAAAATGATTGTGCTCCCAAGTGTTTTGCAGGATGCAGGAAGAAAGACCATGTTTCTGGAGGCCTGGAGAAAGAGGAGAGTCATTAAGGAAGTGAATGGGATTTCCTTGCAAAGCGGTATGACTGTGTAGCTGGTGCAGTTCCAGCTGTGCATGAGTGTGTGTGCTGAGGGAGGAAGTGGGCTTCCTGTTTCTGTCCGTGTGAACTCTTCAGTAAAGATGTGGTCATTTTCATCGAGCTATGCTGGTTAAGAACCCGAGTTGCAGTTGAGATGGTAAGGAACATCCATGGGTTCTGCTTTCTGCAGAAATGCTGTCGTGTCATCACTTTGGAAAGTAAGAGGAAAAACAACCTCTTGGTTATCTTCTTTTCCCAGAAAGCGAAGACTTCACAGCATTAAAATATCACACAATTTCCACCAACATTTTACAAAAGGTCAGAACTGAGCCCAGCATAGGTTCGTGTGCTGAAGTGCCCAGTTCCCATTAAGAAGTTGAGAGTGGAATCAGAAAATGTTACCTGTAGTCATGAATGAATAATAGAAGGTTCTGGTGTTCAGATAGATTCCTCTTTTGTGCCCCTTTTACTTTCCAGCTAATTACAGTTCCCTGAAAATACTGCTAAATTCCTGGAAATTCAGGAGATGACCAGTCAGCAGCACCACATGTGACAATTTTCACACCATGCTGTGTTTTCTGATGCTATAGACTGATTCATGTTCAGAAATCTAAAATTGTGTTCTTTAAGCATACACTCTATTTCTTTCTGACACTTTTATATGCATATCCTAGAAATTTCTTCTTGCATCTACTGAAAATAGATACGTTAGGACTGTAAGTTTGGCAGAAACATGAATTTCAAAATGGCTTGGAACTCTGAGGAAAAGATAGTGTTCCCAGTAGCTATTTGCTGTTCATGCTGTATGTTTTTCCTTACAAATCTAATTCTATTACCTGTACAGCCCGTTCTGTTCCCTTTCCTTGAACCTGCCCTTCCTACTTTTCCAACTACTTTGTTTCCTTGTCTACATATGTTCTTCCATATCCATCTGCTGAAACAGCTCTTTCTCCCTGTGCTACTCTCCTATCTGGGTGTTTCCTATACTGCAAAAGCTCTAGGTAAAGCTTCCAAATGTGTCTTCTCCAGCTCTGGCTCAGAAGGAACAAGAAAAAAAGTTAAGGCATATTGGCATGTTCATGAAGGTGTTTTATTTTCATTGGTGATTCTACTTGTGGCAGAAAGTTGAAATGCTTCAACAGCTTACTCCAGTCCCATCAATGCAAATTATAATTCTAAATTTAAGAAGTCAGACTGTTTTCCCAGATAGTGGTTATGCATTATCAGCAACTTCATCACAGGAAGGCACTTTTTTATTATGATTGAGGTTTTGTGGAGTAGGTGGGTTTGTATACTACTTGAATATGCTTTGTTGAGATGTAGAAGCAGGGTGTAAGCCTGCATCTGCATCTGTCCACTAGTAACAGAGGCCACAGTAGGCAATTTCTGTCTGGCTAAGGGAAGGAGGTATTTTTTTAATTTAAATCTGGCCATGAAACAGAAATTGGACTCAGGCCATCTGACGATTGACTAAAGAATTTCTTGTGCTAAGGACTAAGACATAGCCAAAAACTTAAGGAAAATTCATCTTCCAAACTGTGATATTCTGTTCTTCCTTAGTAAGTGTTGTAACCTCAAGGAATTGTTTGGAGGAAAAGGTATTAAGTAATGGCTAGTTTATCAATATAAAATAAGTTTCTGCGTGCCAGGAACACACAGTTTGCAAATTAGAGAGCTGGGACAAATCAGTAGGTTGGAAAAAAATCAGTTACACTTGTGAAAATGTGAATAGTGCAGTGAGGAGGCACTGGCCTCCTTCTCTCTAACAGATATCCTAGATAACCTTTGATAAATCTCCTCAGCCATCATTCACAAAAAGATGGGGGCATATTTGGAAGTCTCCAAAACCTCAGACAACCCCAGAATCTCTGCTCAGCTGCTACCAAATTCTGTAGCTGCTTGAATTTCCTCTGACAGGTGTATGCAAAACAAAGTATTGGCATAGCAGAATAACTTGGCGTTCCTAATCACATCCAAGTCTTGCAATGCTCTGTAACCCATGCACTCTCTGCTGTTTTCATCAAGAGCAAGAGGTTTCCAAAACCACAGACATCTACAAGGATGTTTTTGAGGAGGTCTGAGATCACCCGTCCTCTGCTCCAGCAGACATGGGGTTCCTCTGAACCCTCCAAGACAGCCAGAAAGGGTAACACTCGTTTCCATATTGAGCCATAAACACAGTCTTAACTTTCAGCATGATGTACTAGCTTAGAATCAGTGCTGAATTAACTGTGATTTATGTGATTATGATTTCCAGTTCAGAATCTTAAAGTTAAGAGTTGTAGTAATGTCGTGGTTTAAGCCCAGCTAGTAACTCAGACCTATGCAGCTGCTAGCTCATGCAGTCTCCTTTCCCACCCCGCTCTGGAGAATTGAAAGAATGTAAATCTCACAGATTGAAATAAGAACAGTGCAATAGCTAAAGTATAGTATAAAACTACTGCTAATAATAATGATAGGGAAAATAACAAAGGGAGACCATATAAAACTGAAAAGGGGAAAAAACTCAGTGGACACAAGCGATGCACGATAAAATTGCTCACCACCTGCCAACTGATACCCAGCCCAAGCCAAGCAGTGGTCTGCCTTTCCAGGTGACTCCACCTAGTTTATGTACTGGGCATGATGTGCTGCGGTATGGAATAATCCTTTGGCTAGTTTGGGTCAAGTGTCCTGCCCCTGCTTCCTCTGGGTTTCTTGTGTCCCTCCTCACTGGCAGAGCATGAGAGACTGGAAAGTCCTTGATCAGGGTAAGCATTACTTAGCAACAACAAAAACATCGGTGTATTTTCAGCTTTGTTCTCAGACTAAAACCAAAACGCAGCACTGCACCAGGTACTAAGAAGGAGAAAAATAGCCGTTAGAGCTGAACCCAGACAGTATCTCACTGAATGCTATGAACAAGTGCACACCTTTAGATTTGCATATGGTCCATTATGCCCAGCTATCTATTTTTAGTTTCTTTGTGCCAGCCATCATGAATAGTGATACATATTCAGAGGGATCTGCACAGAAGATAATTCCAAGAAGTGGTGTCCTCCTCCACACCAACATTGTGTAAAGTAACAGTCAAGAGTTTTCCATAAATAATGAACTATCTTGTTATTCAGCTTTTACTTGCTAATTTCACATTACGTCCGTTTTTCCCTTTTTTCTGTGAGATACTGAGGTTCGAATGAGCAAGCTCAAAGCTGTGTCTGTCCAGTATGATGCTGTGCTGTGTAACCACATTGTGTTACTCAGAGGAAGGATGTGCGGGAGGACTTCACTGTCTGCTTTATTGATATTCATGTGCCTCTGGATTTATCTCAGAATTTCTGAAACTGTTTGAGTTTATCATTGGCAAAAAATGTTATAACTCCATTACTTGGGTCTTGAGCAATGAAAGGAGGATGTATAACAAAGGGAGACAGGTGAAGAGATTCAAAGGTGTGTGTGGCTCTGTTGTATGGTTATGGCTTAGATGAATATAGCACTTTTAGTCCTTGTGGCACAAGAGTGCTCCAAGGCTACGTTATTTCCTCTGCTGTAAAGCACAGCAGTCACTTCTGAAACTAAGGAGGGTCCACAAGGCAGAGAGTGTTCATCATGTGATGAGAAGTGGGTGGTGGGAAGAGGCAGTCCTGCCTCTGAGCACCTTTACAGCTCATTGCTTCTGTGGGAAGTGCCAGGGGACCTCCTGCTGTAAGGGGCCTCTTACAAAGGTTCTCTGAAAACAGAACCAGTATACAACTCTGTAGTAGAGGACTGGAATGCACCAGTAACTGCCTGGGGCTGAGCCATGTGAACCTACCCCACAGCTAGACACTTCTTTCTGGCAAAATTCTTCTGCTTCTGGTAGATTTCAGTAGGGGAAAGAAAACAATTGGTGGGTGTATCAAAGGATAAGAGGAAAGACTTCAGCATAGGCTAGTGTGTACATTGGCACTTCAGGGTTTCCTCCATGAGAATGTTGTTTACATTATGAGAAAAGAGGTCTAGAAATAAAAATCAGTGTACTTTAACTTTTATGTCAGAAGTGTGATTCTTTGACCTGTCAAAGGATTTTACTTTCCCTGGGTTTTGTGTCTTTAGATGTATTTGAAATCTATAGTGCTTTTGGTTACTGGGGGATAAGCTTCATCTTATGAACAACAGAAGTTTAAGTTCAAACTCCTGTAAATCCAGATCCTTTACGAGTGTACTGCTGATCAGCCAGTCATTGGCTCTTTCAAACTTCTGCATTTCATTTTTCTTATTTGGTTGTAGCCCTTTGCAATTCTCCTTGCTGAATTTTATTGCGTAGGTTTCAAATTATCTCCCCTGTTTTGTAGGATCACTTTGACCTCTTATCCTGTCAAGAGAGCTTGTGATTCATCCCATGCTCATGTGTTTTTGGCAACTCTGACAAGCACTAAGTAGGACTGCATCGTGTAACTTGTTAATGAAAGTTTTATAAAGGACAAGTTACAGGACCAATGTAGCTGACCTCCACTCCTTTCTGTGAGATTAGTCACTTGAATGTTCATCTGTATTGTTTTCCTATAAAATGCTAGTGCTGTGACAGTTACTTCTCTTTATAGTCAATTGCTATTTCATGCCTGTGTCATAGTGATTGCTGAGCCCTTTTGTGTTAATCAACATAGAATCATAGAATGGTGTGGGTTGGAAAGTACCTTAAGATCAGCTGGTTCCAATTCCCCTGTCATGGGCAGGGAGACCTCATAGTAGACCATGTCACCCAAAGCTCTGTCCAACCTGGCCTTGAGGGATGAAGCATTTACCACTTCTTTGGGCAGCCTGTTCCAATGCTTCACCACCCTCACAATAAAGAACTTCCTTATATGTAACCTGACCTTCCCCTGTTTTAGTTTGAACCTATTACTCCTTGTCTATTGCTACAATACCTGATGAACAAAAAAATTGACATAGACTAAAAAAGCTAGCATTTTAAGTGGAAAAAAGGAAACAGATTGATAAAACAAGCTGTAAGAGGAGCACAGTATAAAAATTTCTGCTTGGAAAATGTTTTCCAAACAATTATGGGCTCAATAAATAGTCTTGTTCTGAAGTGGTGCTGTTCAACCTAGACAGATGAAGCGTTTGAATATGTCATCAAACTCATTTTTTTCACAGAAAAATGTGTATTTTTTTACTGTCTGAAGATGCTGCTTCTCATATGAAAGACCAAATATATTCTCTTAGACTTCACAACTGTAATTTCATTTCAAGCATGCATTCACTGAATATGTGCCTGTGCTGAGATTTTATAAATGGCTGCAGTAAGCCAGCTTATGAATTTAATCAGTCAATAAAGAAGTGCACGCACCTTATCTTCCATTGCTGAACCTTGCCCTTGCTCTGGGAGGGAAGACACACTTCACAAAAGATCTCTGTAGGAGCCATGTAATATTTTTATTACTGTTTTATGACACTGGTGAAGTGGGTTTGTTCTTTTGTGCCTATTTCATGTGACACTACCATAAGCACATCTGGTGTTTTTTATCTTGCTCTCTAAAGGAAATGAAGTTTTTATGGTTGCAACTTGTGTGTGCCATCCTTTCTCCATTAATCACTTGATTACTTGTAAGTCAGCTAATGCGAAAGATTGGTAGTGTTGTTGGAGTTATTAAAAGTACAAATGTTTGGTGGAAGTAGGAAGGGGTCAGAGGAGAGTAGATCATATTGTTACTCCTACTGAGAGAAAATGGACAAAAAGATGGTCCAGATCATCTTAATTCTGGAATTTGTTTTGCATAGCTAGTTCTACAAGGGGGAAAAATTGCTGTACATCTCGCAAAAAGCTTTTAATGTAAAAATATGTCTGCATCATTTTTCTGCTGGTTTGAGAAATATATTTTGCTGGGATCTGGCAAAATGCATAAAATGAAATTAATCATTTTTGCAGAGAAGCAATGTAAAATAAAATTCTGGCCCTGCCTTAAATACTAGGAAGGGTGGCATGAGCTCCCGGAATGTAACAGAAGGTAGGAGGTTCACTCATCCTTACCACTCAATCATACCATTACTTCATGTTGTTCTGGACTTAAAACGAAAAGACCATTTGGGATAAATGTGTATGTAGCGTAACTAATAACATATGTTATGTTATACTGCTGAGATCCAACCGTTCATTGTAATAATGTAATTGTGCAGTCAGATTTGGGGGTGTTGCCCCTTGAGTCAGGAGTTTTATTCAATGTCAATAAGAGAGGCAAAATCAGTCCCAGAGTGGGGTCCAGATCTTGACTGGTGAAACATGCTACTTGTTACAGAAGGATTGCTATTTTTCTGGGAAGGATCATCTTTAGCAAATATGATGCTTAGACTGTGGTGGATTGCAAAGTCTGCTTAAGAGTTGTTTGGTTTCCTAGCTAAAGATCTGAAGTAGCTCTAATACAAGGTGAAATCACCAGTGGTCCAGCTTCTTTTCTTTTTTTCATCTTCAGATTTCCTGGATGATGCCACAAATTGCATAAGTTATACAGCTGATGCACCCTGATGTTATTATGCTGATTCATGATGAAGTTAAATAGGAGGAAACTTATTTCTGAATTGCAAGGTATCATAATAGAAATCTTGGGTTTTTTTTGTTTTGTGCATTTGTGTTAGTTGGCAGAGGGCAAAGATCTAAGCTTTGTGATAACAGCTGTAAGACATGGAGGTGATGACATTGGTGTGACAGGGCAATCATGGTCACAGCCAGTGTGGAGCGGGAAGATACTTTGTCCTGTAGCATGGAGAGATCAGTACCAGTGAGTCTACTGCTGTCTTCTAATGTCTCACCAAAAATAAATGGAGACCTGCTTGCTAGGCAGGACTTCAGTGCCTCAGTTTGTCCCAGAGCTAAAACTTCAGATGCGGGTACCCTAAAAGCTCAGGAACCAGTTAATTATGGTATTCCTGTCATTTCTGTGGATGAGAACATGTCACATGTCTAAATATGTCTGTCCTACTTAATGGATGTTTTACCACCTGTCTGTCTTACCTCCATTCTCTTGTCTTTCAGTCTTGCTTGCTTACTGGCTTCCACCAGATAGCTGTATATTGAGTGTTCCTGGCTTTGTGCTTTTTTTGTACAGAACAAAACTGCTGAAGCAAGAAGCCATGTCATTTTCTTCCAGCAGCAACAAACTGTTCTGTAACTTTTTATTCTTCGTATTGCCCCCCTTATCCATGTTAGACATGGATGTTTGTTCCAGAAGAAATTTGTCAGAAGCTGTATAAGTTGCTCATTCGAGAAGCTGTTAAACATTTGCAATATCAGTGACCCAGGTACCTTATATAAATCCTGATGAAAGCTGATTTCAATGTTCTTTCTAGCAAGTTCTATTTTGGGGTATACTTATCCAGATGGGGAAGAGAATCCGAAGCTTGCCAAAGGCTGAATTAGCATAGTGCTGGTTGGTTTGTGATGCATAGCCCAGAAGTGACAGGGGTTACATTTTCTTTCAAAGGGTACATTGTAGCCTGACATTTTCAGTTAATTGGGTTTATGGATATTCTCAAATACACTATATACTTGGAAGTAGCAAGTTGCATAACTGAATTTCAGGAGTCGGGTCATATATAATACTCATGTGGTTTAACATGAAGCTCTGTTTCAGGGCCTTGCATTTCAGGGTCAGACTGGTACATACAGCTGCTGGGACTCACTTCAGCCAGGGAGTCACAGGACTTCCTTATGCTATACGAAGTTCAGGCAGCCTATTTTTATGACAGTCTTTGGTGCAATAATGTGGGTATTACCATCATTTCTGAGCCTGCATCAAATAGGTCTAAGCAGATGTATTAGGAACATGCATGATGCTTTCCCTTAAGCATAATAAAGTTGTGATAGCTAGCCCAGTCAAGTGGATCACATTAGAGAGATGTATCTGGTATATGAGGGAATTAGCGTTGCTAGAGATGATTTTTTATGACCCCAACAAAATGCAGGTACCCACAGATCCAGAAGTCCAGTGTGCATGAACAGTGTTGTAGAAATTTGTACGAACTGTGATATGAAAACTCATTGGTAGTAATGAGCTGGACAGAGGAAAAGCTCCTGTGCTGGATGAAGTCATTTGCCAGCTGCAGGAATACAAAGGCAGTATCTCTTCTTTCCTCATGTCATCTGTGGAGAAACTTGTCCAGTGACTCAATAAGGACAAATCGTACTCGCTACCTGTGCAGACCAGTATCTTAGCTGTTAATTATAAGTGTCTTTATGCTCAGGAGGGAGATGTAGAGGATATACACCGTGGGGTACCCCGTGGTTTGGAAAAATGGAGAGGGCATGAGGAAGTGTGATGTAAAACCTGCTTTAACACTAGAGGAACAAGTATACAAAGAGCAAGGAAATAGCATTTGGCAAATGAAGTTGCTAAGCCACTGTCCATCATATTTGAAAAATCATGGCAGTCAGGTGACATTACAGACAACTGGAAAAACGAAATATACTCCCATTTTCAAGAAGGGGAAAATGGATGAGCTGGGGATCAACAGAGCAGTCAGCCTCAAATCTGTGCCTGGCAAAATCTTGGAGCAGATTCTCCTGGAAGGCATGCTGAGGCACATGAAAAACAACAAGGTGGTTGG
>JAOEHY010052254.1:0-14168 GCA_025447955.1 Psilopsiagon aurifrons
AAGGAGGGCCACGAGGATGATCAGGGGACTGGAGCACCTCCCATATGAAGATAGGCTGAGAAAGTTGGGGCTGTTCATCCTGGAGAATAGAAGGCTGCGTGGAGACCTCATAGCAGCCTTCCAATATCTGTAGAGGGCCTATAGAGATGCTGAAGAGGGGCTCTTCATTAGAACTGTAGTGATAGGACACAAGGGAATATGTTCAAACTTAAATTGGGGAAGTTTAGATTAGATATGAGGAAGAAGCTCTTTACTGTGAGAGTGGTGAGGCGCTGAAATGTACTGCCCAGGGAAGTTGTGAATACTCCATCCCTGGTGGTGTTCAAGGCTGGGTTGGACAGAGCCTTGGGTGGCATGGTGTAGTGTGAGGTGTCCCTGCCCATGGCAGTTGGGTTGGAACTAGATGATGTTAAGTTCCTTTCCAACCCTAACTATTTTATGATTCTACTACCCTGTGGACTGAGGAACGGACTGCACTAAAAGCATTGGTTCGCAGCTCAAATATTCATCACTTGTCCAAGATAAAATTTGTTAAAACGTTTCAATTAAATTACCTGATGGACAATATGATGTCGATTTTGCAGGAGTATGTCATATTATGTTATGAGTTCTCTTTATTTCCACATTGAAAATCTCAAGGTAGTCAAGATAGAAAAATAACCAACCATATAAACAAATATTATCTTTTATAACTGCAAATAAATTGCTTCCCTAAAGCTGAATTACTGTGCATCTTATTCTGGACTATTTTGTGTAATTGCTTCTTTGATTACCAGTGTGATAATGTTGAGATGAGTTTTCAAGCTTTGAAAATTAGACCTTTATACACAAATATATTTTGGAGAATAGTAAATGATTAAATAGTTCATACATAATAGTAGCAGTAAAAATTGTAGCACTCCTATAATTGAGCTAATGAAGAATTTGATGGAAAGGCAAGATAACAAAAGAGAAATGGTGCAGGAAAAATTGCTTTGCTTTGAGTCCAATTGGTAAAAGCAGCTTGAGAAGCCTAGGATTTCATATGCAGTTAGTTTCAAAAATAAAAGATTTGAATATAATAAAAAGACATTATATAACATATGGCTAAAAAGAAATGAAAAAAGATAGGAATGTTCCACTTATTCTGTCATTCTTTACAATTACTGGTATCAGGAGGCTTTCACAATTCTGGAAAACTTGCTTGAGGAGTTGTTCTTCTTCATATAAGAGTAGTATCTTAAAGGGCATGATATTCTTCACCTAGTGAGAATAATTTGAAAGGTTATTCAGCATGCAAAAAATATAAAATAAAGATGTCTGGTTAGAGATGAGAAATTGGATGCATGATAGGAGTAATGAAAGCTACTATAGAAAATATTCAGCAGAATATAATGCCTCTTGCATGATTTTCATATTAAAACGTAAAAAATATACCATAGATTAACCAACACATAAACTGGTTTTGTATATTGCTTCATTATACTTTTCCTGAAGAGTCTGAAGTAAATTTTTGCTGTCACAAAACCAATCAGAGGTTTGACTTCAATTTGCAAACCGTATAATTTTTGCTGAATAAATTACTGTCTGTGCGCTTGCTTGGAGGGGCAGAGGACAGTGGAGGTAATAAGGGGCATTTGCCAGAGATAGGGTCAATATTAATGGTTTGTAGTCAAACAATTCACCTACATACTTAATAATATTAGCTTCCTCTAAATAAAACAAAATAAAATTTTGCGTACATATGAAATTAATATTATATTTGAGCTATAGTTTCTAGTACCACTTCCTAAGCATAGAGATGAGATACGCTTCTGATCTCATTGCTGTAGAGGACAGCCACAATGCTCTCACCGCAGTTAATCATGGACTACTTATGATAACTCTGGCTGGGACTTCCTTAAGTAAATATGTTGTTCCTCAAACTTTTTCAAAATGTACATTCCCTGATCACTTGACATCTTCACACAGAGATGTGTTGCTCTTCCTGGTTTAAATATGGTAGCATAGGTTTCTATGCCACTGGTATATTTCATAGAATTATAGAGTCATTGAATAGTCAGGGTTGGAAAAGATCTTAAGATCACCTAGTTACAACCCCAATGCTATCGGAGTATAGTGATATCACACACTAAACAATGTCACCCAAGACTCCATCCAAGCTGGCATTGAACACTGCCAGGGATGGAGCATTCACAACTTCTTTGGGCAACTTTTTTCAGCACCTCATCACCCTCATAGTAAAGAACTTCTGCCTTATATCTAACTTGAACTTCTCCTGTTTAAGTTTAAACTCATTTCCCCTTGTCCTGTCTGTACAGTCCCTGATGAAGAGTCCCTCCCCAGCATCCTTATAGGCTCTCTTTGGATATAGGAAGTTTGCTATAAGGTCTCCACATAGCCTTCCCTTGTTCAGGCTGAGGAGTTGGGCAGAGAAGTGATTCAAAGCAGCTCTGAGGAGAAGGAATTGAGGGAGTTAGTTGATGTGAAACTGAACATGGGCTGGCTTCACTGTGGGCTGTCAGCCCAGAAAGCCAGCTGTATCCTTGCCTTCATCAAAAGGAGAGTGACTGGCAGGTAGACGGAGATGATCCTCCCCCGCCAAAGTGTTCTCATGTGACTCTGCTTGGAGTACAGTGTGCATTTCTGATGTCCACAACTTAAGAAGGTCATGGAGCTGTTGGAGCAAGTCCAGAGGAGGGCCATGAAGATGACAAAGAGACAACTTAAGAAGGTCATGGAACTGTTGGAGCAAGTCCAGAGGAGGGCCATGAAGATGACAAAGAGGCTCAAGCACCTCCTCCTTGTTTCAGGAACAATATTCAGTTATTAGTATGTGTAATGAAAGCAAAAAGTGCTTTGAGGTTAATACTCTTCTAACCTTATATAACAAGAGAATTAGTGTATGATGCAAGTTGTTCCATGGCCTTGGGGCCTCATATGGCATGAAAATGTCAGAAGCCACTTCCTCTGCAGTAAAAGTTATGCAATAATATTACTGTCACCTGTTTCAGCTTGGAAAATGTGCTGTTTTTTCAGAACTGCTCTCTGTACTTGCCTATAGACAGCAGAGACCTCACCCTTTGACTAGTTTCATATGTGGTTAGAAATGCAGTGTGGGGTTCTTTTCATTACAGCGTGGCTGTCTTATTCCAGTGGGTGACTTGTCAATGAATGCTATCGAATAACAGATTGTGAACACAATGACATCTAAGGAGTATGAACACAATACCAGCTTCAATTTTAAAGAATGGATCATTTTTATAGCTTCAGGTGGAAGTGAAAAATTATTCATAAAACCACTGCTATCTGCTGCTACCTGAAGGTTGATGTACTGTGAGCAATGGGTATTACTTTGTCAGAAGCATTCCTGGTTAAAACTACAGAAATCATTGGACTACTTTTGAAAATGCACTGAGGATCTAGACAAGTAAAAGCATTCTATAAAACTTCCACCTGCATATACTAATGCAAACATTTGGCTTTTCTACAGATATTTATCTAAACAAAAAAAAAAAAAATGCACAGCTCCACTCTAACACCACTAAAAACAAATGCACTATATGAATTTTAAAAGAACTAATTGTACATTTAAGATAATCCTATCAAATAACTATTCTCTTTAGATAATATTCCAGGATCTATTACATTTGAAGAGTCATTTTGAGGATGTTTGTTATGATTGAGGTGAAAATTTTGCAGCCAAAAAATCCAAGGTAATAATGTTACTACTTTTTGTGAATTAATTCAAGTGAAGACTTGCGCACATAAACTTTACATGCTGGTGAATGTTAAAAGTGTTTTAGATCATGTACACAGTAACTTTATTTTTGCTATTCATGGACTAAAAATACTACTGAAGTGCTTGATGGGGTGACACTGCTCATTATTTATCTCACACATTTTTTAGTAGAATTGGATCAAAATAATGCAAAACAAGCAGGTAAAAATTACGCAACATGTAAAAAAACCCAAAACCTCAGACATTTAAATATCTTTTTCTTTGCTGTAAACCTCCTCTAATAAAATGCTGACATATGGTACACTGTGCACTACCAGCAGCACTTCAGCCCACCTTGACCACAGCTGCAGAGATCTGGCACATAGGCGTTTGTATCTGCTGGATGAGCAGTCACATATCTTTTGTGGAGATTATCCTCAGCAGCTTCAAACTGAAGTGTTTTTGTGCCCACTGGCACAAATGACCAAAATAAATCCTCTTCCAAATGACTGACAGCTGCAGAGGCAACAGTGGCATGTCCATCCCCTAAATGAAGCAATAAGAAAGTTTGTGTTCCCTGTAGGAATCAGAGACAACTTGTTTGGACTGGAACTACACGAGCGATAGAAACACAATATCTGCTAATAGAGCAGGTGAGTGATTCCCAGAGCTCATGGTGCAGAGGAGAGACTTAGGAAAGAAAGGCATCTTAAAATTTTTTCTTACAACTGCTCTCTTCACCAAGTTGTGTCAAACAGTACCAAAAATATTGCCTTCATTAAGGTATATTATATGACAAATTGTTCATTAGAAATGAAGTACTTATTACTTGGACAACTTTGAAAATTGCAATATAAAGCTGCCAAAACCTGCAGTGATCACATTACATTACAAAGCTTGCATAGTTCAAACATTTTTGGAGCATATTTTAAAGAAGTTAAAAATTTGGGACTGCCATTTACTGATTTACAGGCAAAGCATAAAAAGCTTTAGCATCTGAAAAGTCTCCCGATCCCACCATAAGTGTTTCAAAGTTCCACTAGCAATGATGGACAAGGAAAAAGCACTAATACTGTTAATGAGATTTCATTATATATCCAGGTTGCTTTCTAAACCATATCAAGCAAGCAAGCCTGGGTAAAAGTCTCTTAAGTCTATAATACGGCTAAACAGCTTTAGTAAAAAAAAAATATAATAAGATCATTTTCTTTGAGTAGATTTTTTTCAAAATGCATCAGCAAAGTGTATGGTGTTCTGCATGCAAGCACCATACAGTTGTATAATACGAAATACTTTGCTGCCCTTTTTATTTACTTATGCAGAATTCAGAAGAACATAAATATCTACAGTCTCACTTTGATTTAATGCCGTGAAACTAGGAAACTGGCCAATAGCATTCAATAAGTTAAATGGCTGTGAGTCACCAAGGGACGCACAAGTTGGAGATTTTTTGGTCTAGAACACACAATGAAAAAAGACAAATGAGCTAACAAATCAGATTGCTTTTATTGTTTGTTTGTGGGTTGGGGGGGGGGTTGGTTTTGTTTATTTGCTTGTTTGTTGCTTTGTTATTTATTTTTCTTTTAAAGTTTGGATTTTACTCAGTTTAGTTTGTGTTTCATTTTGTTGTTTTTGTTGGTGGCAGTGTTTTGTTTTTTTTTAATTTGGTTTATAACTCTTCATGAAAAAGTACTCACTATGAGCAGCATTCAGTAGTCAAGGCAGTCTAACATCTAAATCCATTAAAAAATTTTATAATTAACATTTCAGTGTACAGACCATTTACACTGGTTGCCTAAATACGGGTCTGACCACAAATATCAGTAGCACATCTGAAGTTTTGAAAAGATATGTATGTTTTCTCTGAACTAGAAACCCACACTGAAAATACTGGCATCCTACTGAGAAGCCACTTATAAACATTGTTTCAACAGCTGGAGAATACTGAGCTTGATTTTACTAACTTTATAACCAATAGAAAACATGCAAAGGGCATAATGAACACAATAAGCAATTAAGGTTGCTAGTTTTGTAAAGTATCATGATGGATTTTAAAACAGATTTTTAAGACATTAAAAAGGAAGAGCTCATAAATGTGTACATTATTCTAACTTGAAATAAAAATAAAATTTCCTTTTAAAATTTGGTTATTAATAATTGCTCAGAATTGATCTGCAGACAGATGTGCTAATTTTGTTTTCTGCAAAATAACTAGTTAAACAAAGCAAGCAGTTATTCTACATGTTACTGCCAAAGAAGATACACTTACAAACTTTGCTTCAGCTTCATTGCTGGCTGTATTTCAACTACAGTTAATTCAGGTAAACAACATTGTCTACTTTTGTTTATGTTTTTGACATCTGTCTTCTCCTTCAGAAATAAATACTACATAATCACAAAAATTAAATTGGTTTTTACAGTTAATATTTCCCTCTGTGGGATACTGTAATAGAAGAGTGTTTACCAATCCAGGTCCATCTGAACTGCTGTGACTTACAGTTTTTCAATAAAAATTGTTTGAATGTCCACGGTACCATGAAGATGCATCTACAATTTCTTATGAAGATGTCAGGAGGACAAGCTTTTACTAGAAATGAAAAAGCCTACAGGGAAATAAAAGGGAATTGAACTGATTTTTCCACTGAGCTATTCTTGCTTTTTCTGGTTTTACCCTTTATATTTAAAGGTGACCACATAGTCTTGCTATAAGATTGATCTCTGTTGTATGTTTAAAATCTTTAGAAGGCTGATACAGAATTACTACACAGATGCTTGGCTGTGACAGAAGTTAATAAAAAATGAAAACACTTCCTGAAAACAGATCTTTGGCTTTTGAAGCACAAATATAGATGATGGTCGGCAGCTAAACCCAGACTTCACCAAGTCTAAGGGACAAGAAACAAGCATTCCTCCTTTAGTCTGATTTGGTTTACTCACTAGTATTCAGATAGGGTAAAAGTATAAAAGATCAAGGCCCTATCTTGTGAACGATGAATCAGTGTTTTTTTATTTTCTTCCACAAGGCTTGGAGCATCTGTGTCTCCAACAGAAGTCAAAGTTCACATATAATAGGGATCTGGGATTTAACATCAATAACTTGTTTGAAAAATAAGGTGGCTGGTAACAGTTATGTTTAGATTGAGATTGTAGTTGAGATTTAATGCCTTTTCATGGTAATCATACGGACTAATTAAGCCCACTAGCATGTGTATACATATATATATATGCACACATCTTGTCTCTAGGAGACAGAAACGACTACAGCTATCAAGATGAAGTTTTATTTCAAGTGGTCTCTACATTTTCAGGATAAAAGAGAAAAGTAAGGTGAAAAGTGAATAATTACCAATTATAATTGATAAACATTGTGCTAAAGTTCTTATAAGTTCCCTTCACTTAGAACATTTTACCACTAGCTAAATTAAAAAAAAAAATCAACAGCAATTGTGGGAGATGCAAGTAAAAATATTCTGGTGTTAATACTAACTAATTTTCAAGATTATGAACACTGACCTTAAAAATATGTAAACAGAAATTATGACATCATCCAGAATTCACACACCTCTGTCCAAATGAATTAAGATTTAGGCAGTGCACTGGAAGACCAGCTCACTGAAAGGGCATTAGCATTGGTTTGCTCATGGTATGAGGGATTATTGAACCAAAAGTAAGTTTCTAAAACATTCATGAGCATACGCCTGGTCTGGGACTAAGGGACAGGGGAATGCTCTGGTCCTTGCCACACCACCATGCAGAGCCCTCACAGGAAAATGACTGAGGGGACCTTGTATTTTTTTTCTAAATGTTATTTAGAAGGACAGTGTTGAACCTCAGTTCCAGTGATTCAGCCTTTGGATCACTAACACATCCCTCAGTCCTTAGGCACTGCAGCTACGAAATCAGTGTGTTTGCAATTCTATAGCAAGGAATGCTCAGATGTAAAGAAAAAAGTAGTTTTCAACTATAATGTCTCATATGCCACTGGAAGCTTCCATTTGAACAAGATGGTGTTTTACAGGTTTTACCTAAGGGAATTTTCAGGGTTTTAGCACAAACTTGAAAGTGAACAGTCCAGAGCAAACTCTAGAATCAATACATAGAACAACCTCAATTACCAAACGTTCAGAGTTAATATATTGGAAAAGCTCAAGCTCTACATACTCGTGTTCCATATACCAGCTCTACCATGAACCACAATCATTAGCAAGTGCTTCCAGATAGTACTTTCCTTCTGTTCCTTCTCCACAGTGTCCCAGAGCTCCTAAAATTAATGTTAAGACTTCATCAGAAAACTTAAAGTATTCATGTCAAGCACATAAAATTAGTTTACTATTAGCATATTGCTAAAGTAATTTTTAACTTGGCAGCAGGTGTTCATTGCTCTCCCCTCATGGTCTTACTTCTTTACCCCACACTTTCCCAAAAGCAACTAGCAAACCTCAGAAAAACAAATCTAAGAATGCCTGCCCTTGCTCTCTAAGTGGCAAAGAACTGTGAGCAGGCAAGAAAAATCTTTACCAATATATCTTAGTAAATCTGGACAGGGGAATGGTGAGGGCAATGAATACATACTGCAGGAAACTCATCTACATTCCCCAAACAATACTTTCAGAAAGAATGCAGGGATGTTGGGGAGGGACTCTTCATTAGGGACTGTAGTGACAGGACAATGGGTAATGGGTTCAAACTTCAACAGAGAAAGTTTAGACTGGATATGAAGAAGAAATTCTTTACTGTAAGGGTGATGAGGCACTGGAATGGGTTGCCAAGGGAAGTTGTGAATGCTCCATCACTGGCAGTGTTCAAGGCTGGATTGGGCAGAGCCTTGGGTGGCATGATTTAATGTGAGGTAACCCTGCCCACGGCAGGGGGTTTGGAACTAGATGATCTTCAGGTCCTTTCCAACCCTGACTACTCTCTGATTCTATGATTCTATCATTCTATATTAAACCAGGTTTCAGGTAACAAGGGGGAAGGAGCTGGTTTCTTGCTTGCTTGCTTTCAAGTAGCACCTTCACAGTTTCATGTCAATTTTTTTGAACAATGGTAATAAAATTTACAAAATTATTATCCGGAAAACTAGATAAGATGAAATTCATAACTTGCTCATTGATAAATATGAAGACTATTAATTAGCTGTCTATGTGATAAGTGAACGCGTAGGAAATGTATTTTTAGCAAAGTGCAGGTATTAGAACTGAAGTAAGCAAAAGTGGGATCAAGTACTATGTAACCAATGTTGTTATGCACTGTTATGCACTTTGCCATTACTACAAAAGAAAAAAGGAAATAAGGATTATAAATCAGTCAAGGTAATATATGAATGTAACACCAATTCCACCACTTCATGCATGGGTACACAGTATAGAATAACCACTGTAAGAGTAAATATTCTTCAAAGTCCACAGATTGTAGCAGATCAATGAAAGAGAATACTGCTGTATTTTCAGTATTCTCTGTACTACAGTGGTGTTTTATGGGTAGCAAACCACAAGACTTTATGGGTCATGAATGTAACTATTTCTTACTGATACATTCCATAAGTAATAAGAAAAATAAGGAGGAGCAGAATTTCAGTCAATAGTGAATTTAGTCAGTTTATTACAAGGACTATAGTTTTCTAGCCTTTGTGCCATCTGTGCGCACTACACAGGAAAACTAATAAGCAGCTGCTTGGTGGGAGGCTGAAATGGTTTTTAGCTTTCAGGGCTCCACTCCCAGTGAGGGGCACTGGGCAGATGCAGTGTTTGTTTTTCCTTGGGTTGTGGTGCCGACTACTTTCATGTGAGAGTCTATGAAAAGATACATGACACAATCATAATGTATTTTGTGAAATAAGTGAAAAGCAAATGCACTGCCATTGGTATGGAGCAAATAACAGCCAACCAAAAGTCTCCAGCGAGTAAGTGCAGTGCTTTTGAAAGGAACAGAGTCCTGGTTTTCTCAAGTATCAGTTCACAAGCTTTTCTTCCGCCTATCTGCTTCTAAGGAGGCGACAAGTATGAAATCAATGTAAGAGCCTAATCATTCTCTTACTGTGGTCTGACCCAAAACCAGCTATAATATCTAGTTGGTGTTGAGCGAACTGCTGTGCTTTAATGAGTAGCTGCCTCTCAGCAGGTATTGCAGCACAAAGAAGGTGTAAAAGCTGGAGTATCCACTCTCATCCATGCTACGTTCTAAGACCACCAACCTGAAGGCCAATATCAGGCTTGTAAATGAGTATTTTACCACTTCACTGATGTCATAATCTGTTTTGTATCTGCTTTAGGTGGATATTTAGGTGCCTCTTGCCAGGATTTCTTGTGTCTATCAAGAGAAGATTACTGCCAGAAAAGGTCGGTCTTTCATACAGAACTGCAAATACCAAAGGAAATAATCTTCTAAAAACCTCAGGGTTTCAGGAGCCCACAAAGGATTTTTAGTCACTTAACGTCCTATAAAAAATGGAAAGGGAAATGTAAAGATAATGTTCAGTCCATTTAAAAAAAAAAAAAGTAGAACAGACTAAACCAGCAAAAAAGCTGATCTAACAAAAGCAGGAGGATAGTAACAGCTTATCTAATGCTGCACTACTTCAGAGCTGCTGCCAGCGTAGACCTCAGGCAACCCCAACAATGTATGCAGTTATTTAGCTTATCCATTCCTTTAGCTAGCCTGCTTGAAATTAGGTACTTTTCGTGGATTTCACATTTTCACATCACTGACCTTTTTTCTTCCTTCAGTGTTTCTTTTACATGTTCCATAGGATTTAATGAGGTAGCACCTTTCTCTTTTAAAAAACAAACTAGGTGTTAGAAACTAATCATCCACAACAGGCCTCACAGTTGTCAATATTTTGACAAGAAATCTTCAGTCCTTACAAACAGTGACATAAAGCCTAGCAACAATTTACAGGATGTGCAGTTCTCTTCTAGTTTGAATTTTATTCTCATCTGTATTCCTCCAAAGAAGTCTTATGACATAGTTACTGAGAATAAGCAGAAGTGTGTGGCTGAGCAACTTCATGCACACTTTCTAGTGGTCCCTCAGGATGGTCACTATCTCTGCAGGGGTGGTCAAGCTGGACGCAGAGGAGTGGGACAGCTCAGCAGCATGGGAATTGACTGCACACTGCTGGTACTCTTGGTGCCTGGATGGCCATCTGTTCCCAGCATGGCAGGAAGGGTAGACCCACAGAACACCAGCTATAAGACGTGTGGCCACCAACTCAGTAAACACAAGCCCCAACAGAGAATAAATACTGTGAGTTATTTAATATACTTTACGACAAAGAAAGTATGAGTTATTTAATATACTTTACTACAAAGAAAGTATTCTATTATTTAGACTTATGTTCATATATCATCAGAAGGGATAACTAATACATATCATTCACATGCTAACAATGTATCTAAACCTGCAAATTTAAACCTAACAAGATTCAATATATATTTCACCATTCCTCAGTATGTATATATATGATCCACAGAGGTTTTGTAAATAGAATTAATTACACATTTTAATAGAAATTTCAAATACAAGCCATATATTCATATGGCAGATATCGCATTTAGATTTTAATTCAAAGAAAGACCTAAAAAAGAATTTAAATCTAAGAAGTAATTCTTTCCTTATATGGATTTTCCATGTTAATTCTGCGTTTTCATGTCTCTGTTTTTAGAAGAAGCTTAATGAAGCATATTACCGAAATGGAGCTTTTGATATTGTGTTTCCTTCAAAATGTCATTCATCAAATAATGTGCAAATATGTTTATTTTTCCGATATTATATTAAGAACAAGCTCTTGAACTGGGTATTTTTCACAGAAATAGTGATACTAAAATAGAAATACTCTTTATTTTAGAAATAAAACAGTTTGGGTTTTTTTTTAATTATATTCCAGTATTGGTGTTTTTCAAGAAGTGGTCAACCTAAAGACCATATAGAGAAAATGGGTTTAAATCACAAATGGAACTTCCTAGACAGCCGAAGCCAAAACTCTCTTGGCTAGGGCTTAGAATAATGCAAACAGTGGCAGACAGGTTAGCCAGTTTCAACATAAAGTACCACATAAAACACATGTACATTAGAAATTAACTGCAAGTGTATATCAAGGGTGTTCTGAATTTTCTTTTCATTGTCATTTCATGTGCAGATGCAACCTTTATTGTATATTAATCCATTCCATGATAACACTACTGATTTTGACTTCCACTTTGAACCTTATATGAGACAAACCGTAACAGAAACTGAAGTCAGCCTCAAGTTCTCAAAAATAAATAAACCTCCACTTAACTGTCAAAGTTAGTCCTAGTTTAGCATCCTTATTGTAATCCCAGTCTGATACTAATCTAAATATTTTAATTGCTTATTCTGTTAACAGCAGCTTACAGGCTCAGAGAAGTGGACTATAAAATCCAGTATGCAATACTTCCTAAATTAGAAAGCAATCCTCTGATCTGCATGAAATTAAATTTATTTTAAATTAATTTTTAATCAAAATATTTCATCAGGGATCTTATGCATTGTATGTTTTAAGTTCCTTTTCTGTAGCTTTTCCAGCATATTCACATTTATCTTTGTCTCAGAAAAAGACATGTTTGCTAAATTGCACGTCTGACTGCACCACTTGAACGTTACATGTCTCCTTTGTACCACATCAAAACCAAAATTACATCTCTTTGCTTACCAATCTTCATATATTTGCACTCTGCCACTTACGTTTTCTGCCTCTTTTAATTTGAAAATCAGAACTGCTCGCAGCTTCAGCTCCTCTCATTTATTTTTTTCTTTTGTGTAACTTGGACAGCTGAGTCAGCTGCCTGAAACTGGTTTATCTCTGTTCCTCTAAGTTTCTCTCTGATACAACCAATATAAAACCACTGAAACACAGGTGACATTTTATTCTGATCTTCCTTTTTTTTTTTTTTTTTTCCCCCAGACTGCAAACACCAGGATTTATTGGATGCTACCAAACACATCTTAGGTGCTACTGTAAAGCAAAATGATTCACTGGTTCAGCAAAGACTTACAGCAAAATGACTTTTCATAGCATTTTCAAATGGTTATGTCTCCATCAGGGTGAAGACATACAAGGAAAAGCATTGAAAAAAAAACATAAAAAATATTGTATATTGTATGTGCACACACATATACATAGACATTTCATACTTCGAAAACCACAGACAATTGGATATCCTCATATGACAAGCTACTGAAGAGTGCAGCTGTATGACAAGGATAATGGTCTCTGATTCATGTTCCACCAACATAGGAATCAGCAGGCCTTTTAGAGCACAGGGACATGAATTCCTAATTCAACAGGATTGCCAGTGATAAAGCAACATTGTGATGTAGATAGAATTGACTTACCCATTAATAAGTGAGCTAGATAACTTTTTCTTTGTAGTGAATACATAGACTGAGGAAGCAAAATATGAAGCAGAAAGCTTAAAGACTTGTGTTTTAAAATAAAGCCTCTTGTTTCTTTAGCAGTGTTTGATACAGAGTTTGTGCTTGTGTTAATTTCACTTAGGTTAGCTAATAAATGACTTTCACAATTGCCATCATTGTCCAATGCTGCAGTGTAGACCAGGACATGTGAGGAAGATGGGAATGCAAGTCAAAGGTCATACTTCCAGAACACAGGGAAAGCTTTTGTGTGCTCAAGTGCGATGATGTACAATCATTTAATCACTGGATGAATAGCTAATAATATTTGCTAAACTATTACCCTTTTCTCACACAGTGTACTATCCCTTAGACAAGATTACCAATCCTGTAATAGAGCTGCAAATCAGAATTTGTCAGACCATTAGCATGCTGCATTTGTCATTCCACTTTCCCTTCAATAGCCAGCAGCTGAATTTCTATTTTTGCTGAAGCTGGATTCAGCCTTCTTTGTAATGAAGAAGCAGAGCTGTATGAGCCAGCCTGCAGCCAGCCTAGGAGCAGCGCAGGATGAGCACCGGAGAAGCCAAGCAGGGAACTGAAAGTCACTGCTGCTCCATGCCCATCAATGGTCAAAGCAGGTTAGACTTGATCGTATCTCCTGAAATTCACTCACTTTCAGTGTAACAGAATCCAGCATCATAGAAACATTTAAAACATGCAGGTAATCCTATTTTGTGCTGCAATAAATGATAGGCTGATTCTTTTCAAGAGTTTCAGAGGAGACTGAGTGAAAGCACCTTTACTCCGAAACCTAGGAGGAATACAAGCTACATTAAAATGTCTAACTCAAAGCTCATTCTTCTGTAATTCAACTGCACAGTCACAGAGCTGCTTATAAATAGTTTCTTGGTCATAAAAACTGCTGTGGTTGTCATGGGTTCAGCAGTAGCAGTCATTTTTCTCCTTCTTGGTAGCTGGTGCAGCACTGTGTTTTCGACTCATGGCCTGAGAGCAGCGTTGATAACACCAATGTTTTAGTTACTGCTTAGTACATTTTGGTCTGGCCAAGGACTTTCGGAGCCTCATGCTCTGC
>JAOEHY010052255.1:0-46285 GCA_025447955.1 Psilopsiagon aurifrons
GGGGGAAGGAAATTAAGCTCATGGCTCCTTAGGGCTTTGTAAACTGATTTTTTTGGCCCAAACAGTTGAATGTTTTAAAGAGTTGGAGATGTTACAAAAATCAGGACCCACTCGCCTGAGAGAGAAGAAAGCCCCGTCCTCCATGAGGCTCATCTCAGCTAATTCTTTAAGCTACATCTGTTTAAATCTGAGCATACCTCCTTCACACAGCAATTTGGGGGCAATTAAAAGGAGCAGACGCTCCCAGCCTACAGTCTGGCAGGAGCTGTAGGAACCCACGGCAGGGCTGTGTGTGTTCCTTACCCACCAGATGCACAGCCCTCTCTTGATCAGCTGTGTATGTCCAGCAGCATTTTATTGCATCTAATGGGAGTTTACAGGGGCCAATGCAAAAAGGTGCCTGCAAGAGACACTTCAGATGTTTCCACAGGAACTTGACTGCTGAGTGCTGTGCTGGGTCAGCAAAGTGTCCTGAGACAGGGTTTGTGAACCCCAAGTGTGGGCAAAGTCCTTCCCACCTCGCAGAGGCAGCTACATGAAGAAGAAACTGCTCTGGTTGCTCCAGAGCTGTTGCCTTTCTTCCCTTGTTTACATGAGCAAAAACTCCAAACAACCCCCCCAAACCTGCCTGGGAAACTGGGTGCCCCTTACTGCAGGAGAGGTGTGAAGACGAAGTGCTGCTGCGGGGGGGGCAGGTTTGAGTGTGGCTTCCTCCAGGGTACATATGCTTGGCTTCAGGCAAGTGTCTTGCCTTGCTGGTGTTGGATGAGCTGCTGCAGCCCCGTTCGTTTGGTTGTTTAAATGTAAACCTGAGGAGAACACGGTTTAAAGAGAGCAGAGCTGTGAAGCTTCACAAACTGCAAACCTATCAAAATAACTCCAAACAAAACCCCTAAACCCCTGGTATATGAGCCTCCCCACATGAAATGATCTTCCTTCTTTTCCCAATGTTGTTTTCCCTTCCCACCACCAAAAAAAGATACGATCTACACAAGCATGAGAGAGATTGCTCTTAATGTGTTTGTTGCTTTCTTGAATCCTATCCTGGTGCTCCCTGGCCATCAGGGTTTCATGGGGTGGATGGTCATGCCTGTGCAAACTTGAGCACAGAGCCTGAGGGCAGCCTGAAACCTTTCATAAGGGAGTACTGGGAGCCACAGCAGAGCCAATGTGTCCTGGTCATGGAAAGCCAGCAGGATCTGGGAGGAGGAGGAATAGCTGCAATTTGCACCCCTGGATTGCTTCATGGCTTTTGTAGTTGTAATGACAGGGAAATGTCACGTCTTTCTGCTCTTTCTTGGCTGTTTCTTTCTAGGGTATTTAGATTTGGAAGTCTTGCTTGTCATTTGCTGGTTTCCACCTTATTGTGGCTGATTGCTTGGTATTTGTACAGAGCCCTTTTCCAGACTGGGTTGAGGCTGATGCTGAGCCCAGCTGAACCTGTCTAATGGGAAGGATGTCAGCAGCTTCTGCACTGTTTTCTCATTGCTTATTCCGAGACAAAGCTGCATGCAGAAGTTCCCAGTAACGTCAGAAGGCTGCTTCAGAAATTCCTAATTGAACCATTTCAAAGCATGCCAGTGCAATTATCCCACTTGCAAAGCCTCCACAGCATGGAAGCCTGTAACAGTGAAGAGCACTCTATACCTAACTCTGGTCTTCACCTCATTAATATTGACGCTGGAAAACAGCGTCTTCCTGCAGCCAGGTCTTGTTGTGCTGCAAATCTCACAGCGCTTGCCTCAAGTCCCCTGATGCTCCTGAAACAGGGATTGCTCCTCACAGAGCAGTGAATGATCTGGCAGCCTTGGCTGCACAGGAAACACAGAAGGCACGAGCCAGTTATGCTTCCTAGATGAGGAATCATGAAACAAACACTTCTTTGTGTTCCTCTATGTCACCATAGGAAAGGAAAACAAAAAGAGAGACAAATAGCTCTCCATCAAGGTAATTTATTGTTTCCAGAATCCTGACCATTTCAGGGCTTTCTAATGGTTCTAATTTTTTCCAGCTTCTTGTTTTTCAGCGTTAGGAGCTGTCAAGACAATTCCAGCATACTCGAGGGGCTGTTCCAGCACCCGCATTGCGTCTTCTCCAAAACCAGTCTGAGAACCACTTATAACTGCCCGGTAACTACTCGGAAGTTACAATGTGAGAATCCCCGTTGCTCTGCCTCCCTGCTTTGGCAATCCTGCCAGCAGGTGAGGCAGAGGCGTTCGAAGCCTGTAACCCTGATAGCGTTCACTCAAATACCATGAAATTCCCAGTGTAATGCACACTTGATAGCAGCACATCAAAAGCTTTTAGGAAGTATTAATTGGCCACAGCTACTGGGGCTGGCTGGAGTTGGAGTTTGGAGGTCTGAAGTATTTAAGCTGCTCTAAATTGCTCTCGAGTGTTGGAATAAAACAGGTTTAGGAGCTGACTTTGGGTATATCCCTGTGAGCAGGAGGGAGCTGGCATGCTGCAGAAACACGTGGTTGCCCGGGTAAGAAGAATGGGAATGAATAAAACTGATTTTTGCTCTATCTCAGGCTGTGCTGTCGGGGCTGTACAATTCGTGTTACCTGGGAAGTTTGGGGTGGCATTAGCAGGAGGAGTTTTCTATGTTTGTATAAGTATTTTAAGGCAGGATTAAAGCTCAATGTAGTGTAGTGAAGCAAGAGAGCCACTGAGATTTTAATTCTATCTTCATCCAGAGATTAATACTTATCCAATATATATAATCTATGTAATATATAATATATAAAGTCTATAATATATAAATCTTGAAATATATAATCTATATATATATAATATGTAATCTGAAATAAATGTATGTTAGATTTTGCATAGGTTGTAGAGATACACTACGTGACAAGCTAAAGACATGGTAAAGGTTGAGCACATGACTTGTCAAAAGATCTCTAACAGGGGTTTAGTCGCTTGTTGACTTTTGAGGAATCGCTGGCATGAGGGAAGTGCAAACAGGGCCAACAATCCCTCCCACCCCTTTTAGGTGTTTTATTACTGTTTTACTTTGCAAACTGGCTTCAGCAGCAAGTAGGCTGCCTCCCTCTATTCAAATGCTTTACTTACCAATGGGGTTTATAAAAAGAAGAGGGCAAGAAAAATGTAGCTTTCCATTAAACTCATTTCTTTCTGATCCAAGAGAGACAGAACCATGGAGCAGCAGGAGGGACCCGTTTAGGGCTAAAGGCTGATGCTACCCTCTGGGAGGGCCAGTTTATAGATTTTTCCCAAGATTTAAAGAAATGTCCATCAGCCTGAAGCCTCCCAATGGCTGTTGGAAGAGTCTGGCAGAATGGATGGAGAAGCCTAGTGGGTGCCTCTGCCCGGGAGCAAACTAATTGCATCTTCCAGCATTTCCCACATGCTCATGTGCCTGTCATTCCCAGCAAAGAGAAACCTCTGCAATCTCCAAATCTCTCTGAGCAGCCTTTGTAAGAGGTTGAGCCTTTGGCCAAGGGCTAGGGCTGAATCCAGACGTTAACAAACCCGATAGCAGAGAGCCAGCAAAAAGCCTGGCGGCATCCCTACAAGCCCAGGATTTGTGCTTGCTACTAGGAGACAGAGAGGATGGAAATGTATTTAGCTGCTTCTATTGTTCTCCTTATTCGACCGGAGTTTTGTTGGTGTGAAGTTAAGGAAGGAAAATGTGGCCTGGAGTTGCGGAAACACTCCCTGGAAAAGGAATATGGTGATTCCTGGGGGGTTGAATTGTTGCTGCAGCGCAGGGCGTGATGGGTGTGTGACAGCCTCTGTCAGTGATCTAATTGGGAGTCACTGCAGTACAATGGCACAGGGAAAAATGAGTGATGGGAAACTCCCCTGACTGCAAACGCTCCCGAATTGTGATGACACGGAGAGGGGGAGAAAGCCATCAGGGAGAGGCGGGTGCACGGCGGGGCTGGGGGGCGCCGGGTGGTGGGAATTGTGTGCAGGCGTGTGGCTCTGACTCAGCCCCTGCTGCTGTCTGCATTGGCTGCCTCCAGCTTCCCACCGCTCCCAGGAGGGTCTGACACCCCCTGGGCCTTTGCACCATGAGCAAGGTTCCTCCTGAAGCAGTGGGAGAGGAGCCTGAGCTCAGCAGCTCCGCGCTGCCGTGTCGCTCCAGCGAGCATGGAGCAGGCTGGGGTGGATGGCCCTGCTGGCCACCCCTCACCTACAGCCTTGTCAGCCTTTGCTCCTGTTTCCTGCATTGGTTTGTCTTACCAAGCAGGACCAGCTCTGCTTTTAGACCCTTATGGGCCCATCTGTCCTCTTGAAAGTCCATCTATTTCAGATGCCAATCATCATTTTCTTTCTGTGTAAAGTTACAGATTCTGCAGATTTATATATCCAGAGTCTTAATCAATCAAAAGATTGAGTTAAAGGAGATGAGTTAGAAGTACTTGGAGGTGACTCCTGCTATTTCTTTACCCATGGAGTGAAGGGGGGATGAGCAGGCTGTGGTACCTGATGTGCCCCACGCAAAGCAGGGGTTCAGGACTGGCTGGACAGTGTGCATGGATGGAGAGAAGGTGGTGATGAGCCTATATGTACTCTTATAGAGATGTGATTTTCTTGACCTTGTGTAATGGGCTCGCTGTGCTCTGCCTGTCACTCAGACAGCTCTAACCAGTGGAGAGAAGGTTCTGATTTGAAGAAATGCAGGTGAGCGGCCCCTTTCCTCCCCAGATCCATGCTCCAGCTGAGGAAAAGGAGCTGGAAAGAACAGAACATGCTGCCCTCAGAGCCCTGGTCTCACTCCAAGTCTTGAGAGAGCCGTAATGAGCCTCTGGAGTTGTTCCTTCTGATGTGTTGACTATTGTATTTTACTCCGGGTTAGGAGTTACATCTCTGTGCAAGAAGGGGATCTGCATCTTGCCCTGCTGGACAACAGGAGAGGTTTTCCCAACAGCATATGAACATCTTGTTTGTAATGAATTAATGACTCTTCTGGAGATTAACGCGTTCTCCTGAAAGATATCTCTGGATTTAAGTGAGGTGTTCTTTTGTTTGCTGGGGGGGGGGCGAGGTTTGGTTTGGTTTTTTTCTCCCCCTCCACCTTTATCAGGTACTAACAACGCTTTTAACACCTGGACCAGGATAAATGGTGGGGACTTTTTAACTTAACCTTTGTATCTGGACGATTTCCAAGTCATTGCCAGAGGCAGAGCTCATCTGTTCCTGCAGGGATGGGGACTGGAGCTGGCAACACCACTCTGAATGTCCCCCCTGAAGCAGAAGTTAAGCAGGGGAGGCTGCCTGTCTGCTCCAGCCATCCCTGGCTTGTCATGAGTGTTTGGACCTTGAGGTGCTCCTGCTGAGGCTTTCACAAGCCGTGTCTTGTGATTTGGGCCGGTGTAAGTAATGCCACTTAGGAGTCTTAGAGCTGTGTGGGGAGGAAGGGGAGGCAGAGCTCAGGCTGCCAGCCCTGTGTGCGTGTAACCTTGCCATTCAATGAACTTAAGAAAAATAATAAACAGTGGTGCTCTTACCTCAGGCTATCCATTAGGAGTGTGATTTAGTGCAGGGAGAGCTATAAAGGCAGTTGGTAAATCTTTCGTGCAGTACAAATAAAATCTCTTATGGGAGGAGAAAGGGCCCTGGGTAATGGGGGAAAGGAGGGAGCAGCACTTGCCAGCTGGTCTAATTAGGCTGTCCAGGAGAAGTTAATATAAAATAATAGATCTGGGAAGCCCAAATCTTCACAACCTTAGGAAGGACTTCATCCCCTTAAATTATAAGGCTAAGACCTCATTCAACAATACTTTGAAGGAGATCAACTGCACTGCTCACGGCAGCTGAGGGCCTGGGCTCCGGCTCTGTGTCATTATGGTACTTTCTGAAGAGCTCGTTTCTATTCCCGTTGAATGCTACTATTTTTATCCACCTTAAATTCTAGAAGGTATTTCCAAGTGGGAAGCAGAGCAGAGAAAAGCAGATCTTAACTCTGCTCTGTGCAACGATTTCTGTGAAAAGGAGACAAATGTTTGGAAAAGCTTATATCTATTTCTGATACTGCCAGTGTGGTAGCAAAGCACCCAGAGGTCCCTGCAGCCCCTGGCACCCTGTGGGTGATGTGACATGGTGGGGGGTCACTGCTGGCCCTTTCTCTCGTGGGGTGCATGGGCTCCTGTCTCTCTGCTTTGAGCCACAGAGTACCCAGAGAGGGGCTGCAGGGGGAGGGTGATGCTGGCAGAGGGGAAGTGGGGGATCTTTGGTTGATGCTCCCCCCCAACCTCCTCTTCTATCACCCTTCCCAGGGCCCCAGTAGCCTTTGCAGTGTGGTGGGGAGCTCTTTGATCCTTTTCCATGTGGGAGACAGAAGTGCAGAGGGAGTTGATTAGGTGCAGTTACCTCACTGGCTGCAGCCAGCTGCTGGGGTAGCTGGCATAAGGTCAAATAAGAAACCTATGGCCTACCAGGGCCAGAAGTGTAGGTGTTGTAGGGATGCCTTAGCTCTTTCATGCTCCCCTGCTAGAAGCCTTCCAGCATAACATCCCAAAAAGGCTCGAGAGCTCAGGGCTGGACATAGCTGACCCCTGCACTGCTGCTGGAGCCATATGATGGGGGGAGCTGTTTGGACAGAAGATGAGATGGGATGGACCCTGGCTGGAAAGCACAACCTGGAACTGAGCATCGTGAGAGTGCACAAGCAGGAACCGGCATCCATGAGTCTCGCAGTTTGCGAACCTGGCCATGCAGTTTTGGATGCTTAACAGGGCTTTTATCTTGTGCTTACTCCCTTCTGCAGCCTTGCTTTCTACTTGTGTACATGCCCAGGTTCTCTGAAGCTGCTGAGCATGGTATTCACATATCAGCTTAGTTTTGTGCTGGGCAGAAGCATCCTGCTTGAACATGAAATATAAATCAGAGATCAAGTGAGTTACCGTGTCATGCTGCTGCTCGGGCAATAGGGAGTCTTTAAATCAATCAGCCCCCAAATAAATAAATAAACGTGCAGCAGACATGCTGGAGTGCATGTCTGATTCCTATCACAGGCAGTAATTCAAGGCAGATGCTTGCAGTTTCTCTGCTCCCTGGTCTGCATTACCTGGGCTGCTGAAGTCGCAGGAGACAGAAAGCCAGATTTTTTCTGAGCTTTCATTAATGTTGCCAAAGAAACCATTTCAGTTGGTTGCCACGTGTGCAGCGGACCTGGTTTGATCCATCTGGATGTTGAGGGCTGAAGGAAAAGGGCTCTGGGGGGAAGGAAGTCTGCAGAGTGCCGCCACCTTGGTGCCAATGATGCTGCCTGTGTGGATGGGGCTGGGAGCTGGAGGAGGAGTGGGTGCTGCTCCTTGGGGATGCTTGGGGGACCCTGGTCAGTGTTATATGTTTGCCCATGAGCATCCCCATGGCAGCATGCACCTCGGTGAGCTGAGGCTGAAGGAGCTCCTCATCCTTCAGAGACGCTGCAGACATTGCCCCAGGGAGGACTGTGAGAGGCTTCAGCCTCCGGCACTTACAGATTTCCTTTCAGCCCACACTGGTGCTCTGGAGAGCAGCGTTTGAAGCGTTTGATCTTCCCAGGCTGCCGTCTCCCTCCTGCAGGCACCAGGCTCTGGAGCGCAGCTCCCCGAGGTTCCGCATCTCTGGAGCATCGTTTTGCTCCCTCCTTGGCTGTGCTGGGGGATCCCTGTCACGGGCTGAGTGCACTCTCTGTGCAGGACAGCCCAGGGCATGGATGGGGTCAGTTGCCCTGTGTCTCTGTCCCAGTTACCGCCCAGCCCTGCTGGTGGCTCCAGCAGCAGTGATGAATGTGGGACACTGAGGATCAGGTGAAAATCACAGAGGGGACATCAGCTGTGCTAGGTAGGGAGAGCAGTGGTTGTGTGGCTGCCTGAGCTCCAGGAGGGTGGCACTGGGGGTTTAGTCCCTTTTCCAGAGCAGCTTTGGTCACCTTGGCAGGCCCCTCACCAGTCCCTAAGGCTGGAGTTTGACCATGTATTTGGATTTCAGTATCACTTTGCTTGCAGCTGCAGAGCTCTGCCCTTGTGAGCATCCATGGATGCTGGTGCTTTGTAGAGGTAAATGAGCCCTGACGTTGATACGAGGCTGCTGGCATGGCAGGGCTTCCCTTTGCACCATTTCATCTGTCCTGAGCAGACCTGGTGGCATCATTCCAAGATGATATTATTGCACTGAGTCAGGGCTTCCTCTTCCTTTAATTGCTCCAGGAGTGTGTTGAGACTGAACCTTGGACCAGTGAAGCTGATGTTTTCCTGACATCTTGCAATGGGAGATAAAGCAATTGCAACACCAGGAATTCAGCCTGGGTTTCCAAAGCTATAGCCCTGGGGGAGAACTGAGCTGATGCATGGGTAAGTTGTTTTCTTTTATCTTCTGAAGCTTTGCTAGTGACCCCAAAATAATAAAGGTCAATCAGTTAAATCCACTCGGCACATAATCCCGTGCCCTTCTGAGTTAACACAGCCTGTATAACAAGCAGGTATGCTGATACGTAGTCATGCTGGATATACACACTGTTTACCCAGCCAGACCGTAGATGGTCCACCTCTCAGGCTTGTACCCTGGTTTAGTGTGTTCCTCCTCCAGCAGTGTATCCCAGCATGGATGGTGCATAAATCCTTCTTTGCAAATCATTGACCCAATATGTCATAAAAGTTCCTTTATGGTCTGTCAAGACAAGCTAGGTTCTTTACATGCACCCTAAGTCAGCACAGTAAAACTTTTATGGTGTTTTCAATAACAAGAGCTACTGCACGTGAGCAGCAACTGATTTTTAAAGCCTTGATGTTTCAGCTGAGGTGGGTTGTTTTCTCTCCACTGTGTTGGAAAAACACTTAGGTCAGTGCTTTGCGAAGTCGATGCCTGCAGTTGACCTCTTTGCTCTGATGTGATGGTCTAACTTTTGCAAATACTGAACACCCCTTGAAAGGCACTTCTGAAAACCAGGCTGTTCTCTGGTGGCATCTTTGCCAGCAGAGAAGCTGAAGTTCAGGATCGCAGCTGTGCTGTGACATTGTGTATTGAAGAAAATGAAATCCTCGTTCAGCTGCAAAATTGTCATTAGAGTTAATGCGTATTTATTTACTATAACAATGGGTGTAAGTGAACTACAAAGGCTTTCTTGTTCAAGGACTTGGGTGCAGAAGGCAGTCAGGGCTGTGCTCCCAGCCTGCCGTGGGGATGCAGGAGCACATTGCTGCCCGTCACCACCAGTTTGCACTGGGCAGAGGGGGCTCTGTCACTCCACTTGTCTGTGCCAGCTCATTTTGGTACTATAACTTAATCTTGGGTCTAAGCCTACAATTTAACCCTCTTGGTTCATCCTCTCCCAATCTGCAGGAGCCCTGTTGCAAGTCTGAAGTCTCTACCCCCACGTTGTACCTTCTGTCTGCGTTTTGAATGTGGAACCAAAGCAGTGTGCCATAAAGCGTGCTTCTGGCTCCGGTTTCTCAGCCCCGCCTTGGGCTGCCAAGAGGAAACGGGGAATAACGAGGAGCTGAAAACAATATGGCAAGGTCTGAGTTGCCCTCCAATGAAACTGCCTCCTCTGCCCGTGTCTCCACAGCCTTGCCTTACTCGCAGTGTCGTGAGCAACCCTGGCTGCTTACATGGGACATGCTCAGGACACCCCAGGCTTGGCACCAGTCCCATGATGAGAGGCAAGGAGGCAAAACGAACCCTCTGGGTGCCATTGGTAAGCAACACATCCCTAATCCAGGCCACTGCCACAAACAAGGGTTTAATGAAGTGGAGGCCCAAGCTAGGGCAATGGGAACACCTTAGTTAGTGAATTAACAGTGTTTATTGAGGAGGCTCGGTCTGCTGATTGCTACAGTCATGATTTTGGTCCTCCAAGGTTACTGCTGTGGCTGTGTGTGCCAGCATCCAACCCCAGGCAGCTGGGGCCAAACCTTTGCAAAATGGGAGTAACTTTTCCTGCTGCTCTGAGAAATGTGCTGCTTTACCACTTCCTTCAGCAATGGTGCCAATCTGGGCAGAGCTGATGGGTTTTGCTGATCCGGACAAGGGAATTGTTTTTTTTTTTTCTTGTTCTCTTCTATGGGGCTCTTTTCCCAGTGAAAATAACATTCTTTTCTGAGCACTGCCAGGTCTGAGCTGTCCTGGCTTTGCATCTGACCTCTCACTCCTCAGACAAGGTGTAACAGATGCTGTTCCCATGTCTTTTAATTACTTGGGAAGAATGACTGTGCCCTAAACTCACACTGTAGCAGCCAGGGGTTGTTACTTTTCTCACCTGCAACACAGCCTCGACCATTTCATTGCTTCTTTTCACTTGTATGCACCCAGTCAGAGCCTTTGTCCATTTGGACTTAGGCTTGCATGGAGCTGTGCTGCCCTGTGGCCCCAGCTCAGGGGACCACACGTGCCCCCTGACTCCGGCTGCTAGCAGGGATGTGGGGTCCATTGTCCCATGCAAGCCTGGGTGCCCCCTCACTGGAGCTCTCAGCCATTAGTGCTATTCATGTGTGATGAGATGATGAGCTCCAGGCACAAGTGTGAATCGATCCTGGGACAGTCAGCACCGATTTTCCAGCCCTGAAAGCAGCAGGGAGCAAAAGGCAGGAGGAGCCATGCTGTTTGGGTTTGATTTAGGATTCTCTTACTGCCTTTTCATGGATCATCTAGTTTGGTTTTGCTCTTTTGAAAAGAATTAAAAAAATCTTCATTTCAAGAGACACACAAACATGGGTAAACCCTTCCTCCCTGGGATCTGTCCTGGCACAGGAGGTGGGGCAGTTTGGGGACAGTGGGTCCCCTACATCACAGCCAAAACCAGGACCTGTGGCTCTGGGATGGAGGGAATGTCCTGGTCCTGGTCCCAGCTGCAATGGGACGTGCTTCTGGGCTCTCATCTGGGTACAGCCAGGCCTTTTGGGAGGGTGGTTGGAGGGCTGGAGCCAGCGGAGCTGCCTCAGTTCTATGCAGGATTTGGCCTTCTTCCCCACGGCGGGAACAGCACTGATGCTGGAACAGCAGCACGGCAAAGGCTGTGAATGCTCAGGGGAGCTTTAGGGAGGAACTGTTGCTGTCGATCTGTTAATTAAGATTAATGTGCTAGCTGATAAGGATGACTCTGCGCCAATTGCTGTTATAAGCCAAGATCCTGCAAGGCAGTGAGCAGCACATTCCTGCTTCCTCAGCAGTTGGAGGCCTCGTCGTTCAGCCTGAGGTTTGGAGCAGAAAGCTCTCCCAAATGCTCGAGTGCTGCATGGACATGCTTGCCCTGCTGGTGGGGTGCTGGAGGTCTTAGGCTGTCTTGGCAAAGGAACATGTTTTATCCTTTCAGATGGTGCAAAGGCAGTACTTTGCATCTTTTCCTCCTAGGTATTGGTGTCCAAATTTCTCCACCCAAAAAGTGCATGAAATGAGGTATGCTGTTTAAATATATATGGGTACATGCATACTTTCCTATGTTTTCAGTTGGGTCTCTGAGGAAGCTGCATATGCCCCATACAGTGCGACATGATGAATCAGGACTTGATTTGTCTATTGGTGTGTGATTTCAGAGCTGAGGCTGCTTGCTGCAGTCCCACCACCATAGCTGGCTGCTAGCCTGCCCCAGCGCAGCCCAGGAGGAACCTGTGAAATCCATGTCTCCATGGTCCCCAGGGCACTGAAAACACCCGCCCTGCCGCTGAAACCAGGACAGCTTGCATGCCTGGAGGTAAGCTCGTGCTCAAGGCCTTGCTGCATCACAGCTTGACAAGGAGTTCATTTTAACACCCTTTTACCTTCTTGTCTGCCCTAACAGCTGCCTTCTGCTTAGCTTCTGTGCCTGGAACCAGCTGGATTCAAGGGTGAAGTTTTGTGTAGCCTGATCTAAAGCAAGTGTGCTTGTGAAAACCTCAAGGTTCAGTTGTTTGGATAGTATTGTTTCATTAGCAAAAGGTAGAATTCAAAGGGATGCTCCCCGAAATCCCAGTTGCAATCCCCCAGCTCGGTTCCCTCCTGCCTTCTTTCCTTCCAGCCCTGACCGCTCCTGCAGTTGCATTCCTTTCCTTGCTGCTCCCCACAAATGCCTCTGGCACTAGCCCTAATGAGTAAGTGCTAATTAACCTGTAGCATCTCCCAGTACCTGCCCCCAGTGCAGGGGACAGGGACATGGCTGTCCTGCCACCATGAGCTGCAGCATGAGTACAGCCAGGTGAGGATGACCAGCCCATCACAACAGCCCATCTTAGGTCATGGGTGGTATCTGCTGTTAGACAGAACGAAGTGTTCAAATAACACTGCCCTGGGTGGAAGAAAAGCCTTTTACCCTGCCAGAAAAACAATTCACCTTACATCAAAGGTGGAGGTCCTTTTTTGCTATCTTTCTTCTTTAACCCAGAACAGATACCTGGTTTTGGAGCTTCTGTTGTTTTACAGTTGGTCTCTCCTTGTGAGCGCTGCTCAGTGGGCTTGCCAGCATCGCTGTCCCATCCCCAGCCTCCATCGGTTTTAAAGCTGAGCTGAAGTCTTCTTGACCTGAGAGGCTGGAGTTGTATTTAGCACAAACATGCACAAGCAACATATGCAGAGTTAGATAACCTTATCGCCGCATCCTGCACAGATCAGTAACTCACTGTGACTGTCAGCTTCCTTCAGCCAGACGTAATTGCCTAGCAACGTTGCTCTGTCTCTTTGGATGCAGCCTAATTCGGTTTCTGGTCATCCAGAACAAAACCTCACGTAGGTATCTGGCAAACAGAGAAACAGACAGGCTGGGGTGGGCTGCTGGAGCATCACGTGTGATGATTATTTCAGTGCTCGTGGCTGATTTTGAGGTCTATATGAGAAGCTATAGAATTCAGGTGAGAGGACTCTGCAGCATCCTGTCCTGCTCAGTGTTGGGTGCTGCCTGCATGGGCACTTCAAGGAATAACCTTAGGTGTCAGTAAGGGTGAGTGTCTGGCCAACTGAAACTCAGGAATGATGGATCCACAGTCTTGCAGGTATGGAGCCTCGTGACCACATCGTGGGAGCCTCTCTCTGCTCATCTTTCTTTTGTCCTTGTTTTCTGGTAAAGGAATGGGAGATGCGATGATGGCTGTGATGGCAGCAATAGGAAAAGAGAGGAGGAGTGAGGGAGAGACTGACATTTCTCTGGCCCAGAGGAGCAAAATTTCCAGCTGAAAAATTTGGCAGCTGTCTACTGGTTCTTTTGCAATTGTATCAGTGAAAGGATTTTGGCCATATGTGCTCTTATGTCTATAGGCGACTAACAGCGATGCCCACTAACATGCTTTGCATTAGGAACTGATTAGGTGAAAAGTTTGAGTATCGCTGTCTCGTAGCACAAAGTAGGAAGATTATCAAACCTTAATTCTGGCATTTAGTGACTGGTGAGCATTTGAGCATTCAGCTTTGGGATCTGAATAATGGTCTTGACCTGCGCTTCCCATGCAGAATCTCTATAGGCAAAGCAGTATGTCTTTCTGAAGTCAGCTAAATGCCAGCGCTCATTTAGAAAGGATTTGTAGGAGGCAGTGTATAGCTCAAGCTGGCAATGTAGGAAGGGAAGATGAAGCATGAGGCACCACGAGTTCAGGATCTGGAGCTGTAGTTTGCTGTGATTCCACTGCTGTACCCTGTGAGGCAGCTCCCCGTGGCTGGAGGTGGCTGCAGGGAACTGGCAGTTTCATCCTGCAGGTCCCTATGTTCCTCTTAATGATGCTCAGCATCGCCCATGCCCCCGGGGATCAGCTGGAGTTAGGTGTGTTCAATGACTTCAAGTGCTCAGCCTGGGGATGTTAAAATTTAACTATAAGCACTTTCTGCGTGGATGGGCGAGTGCCTTTTGCTGCTGTCACTGAGCTCGCTGACTCCCACACCTCGTGCCACAGACTTTGCTCTGAGTCTGAAATCTCCTCAGAGCTGTCCAAGCCCAAGGCTTGGATCCAGCCCTTTCATCCAGCACCAGCTAAAGATCTGAGTTTAAATCCAGACCTGAAGTTACAGAGTGCAGTGATTGAGGAATTTCCTTTGGCTTCATCCTGAAGTGAAACCTGCCATCAAAATTCCACCATTCTCCAGAGGTCTGGAGGGCTTTTGTGCTGCCCTCTCTGCCCAAGCATCCCATCCCCATTCTGCAGTAGCTCCGGGGCTCATCCTGCATATGTGGAAACCTCTGTTATCATCTCAGTCTCCAGATCTCCACAAGGGAGGGTTTTTCTCACACAATGCTGTGCACCAGAGCAGTTTATTATCTTGGCACCTGGGTTTTACCCTGCCCTGGCTGCTCGCAGAGGGCTCCAGGGAACAGCGAGCCAGTTTCAGATCTCACCAGTGCAAGCTCACGTTCAAGAACTACTACTACTATTATTTCCAAGGAAACAGGGACTCACGCTCGTATCTTTTATGTGATTTCTCACATCCGGAGGTTTGCACGTGACTTTGCTGCCTATTTTTAGCTCCTCAAACATCTCTGCCAGGATGAAAGCTTTAAAGAAAACCCACCCTTGAAACAGATGAAAGGGACATTTGCTTTAATGGTTAATTTGTGACTGTGAGCCCTGTATCTCTACATTTCACCAGCTTGAGGAAAGCAAGCACAAACCCAAGGCTGCAGTTAACCATTTCCTTGTTTGCTGTTACATCCACCTCTTTTAAGCAGCAAAGACTTGTTGTAAACCAAAAATGTTTCTAGAACCAGATCCACCTACAAGTCATTTAGAAGCCTCCTACCTCAATTTCGCAGGTAAAATGTTAGTCTAGCAGGAATTGAGAGGAGGGATTTTCCCCTCCATCTGCTCCTTGGCTGGTTTGTGGGAGGAAAAAAGCCGCCCTGGTTTTCTCCCTTGTACCACGCACCTTGGGGTGAGGTGGGTGGGGATGGGACCTGTCCTGTCCTCGCTGGCATGGGATGGATGTGGGCATTGGCTTAGCCCTGTCCTGTCTGGTCTGTGCCAGCACATGGGATGTAAGACGTGGCACCTCTGTAGGATGCCTCACTGAAAGTGGTCTCAGCCTGGTGCTTTGCACACCCTGCAATGCACCTTATCATGAGCTCCTGCCAATATGCTGATGGTTCCTCCCCAGTGCAGCCGAGCAAAGCTCGTGGCCACTGATGGGCCTGCTTGGCATGTTGAGCTACCCAACTTCCAAACCACTTGCACCAAACACTGTGCATCAAAAGCTGAACTGTTATAGGATACCCCACAACACTACAAATAACATCTATGCCACAGGTACGCTTCCATGTTGAACGCTGCAGAGTGGGTAGGATGCACCCCTATTTTTGCTGGGCAGGAAGGCAGGGGCAAGGGGTGGGGAAGGGTAGCACATTGCCCTCTCTTTGCCTGGGCTGCAGGAGGGATGAGCAGAGAGCTGAATCAAGCTGCTGCTGGATGAGTGATTGGGGATGCTCCAGCAGTGGGAAGTAGAGAATTTATAGGTCCTCGTGTATTTGTTTTTCTTTTCATGCTGCTCTCTAGGGTAGGGGCTCTTTTGTCAGGCAGCTCTGCAGAAAACACAAAAGTCTGTGGAGAGCAAGGCTTAGACCCACCTGTCCTCAGCATCATTGACACGCCTGCAGTTCAGGGCTGATGTTAAACGTGGTCCAGGCAGCTATCTGCTGAGCATTGCCTCTGTCAAACCGCCTTTCTGATTGGGTGATCCGGATGAGGAGAGGCCTCTGCCTCCATCTTAGGGGTCCTTGTGCTCCATATCCCTGATCTAGGGCCAGTCACTTGCAGCGAAGGGGTGGCTCTGTGCGCTGCAAAGGTATTTACCTTTCCATGCTAAAGCTACAAAGCTGTGGAGACCCTGCGGCCCCTTCTCACATACTCCTCGACCGAAGGTACAGAGCTAATTGAGACGTGACAGCCTGTGAGAGCAAAGTGCTCCTCAGTGCCCACTGGAGACAGAGGAGCTGATTAACAGATGCAAAACCTGTGGCTTTGACAAGCTCCTGGAGGAGCATCATGAGTGAGCCAAGGTTCATCCCAGCCATGGCTTCATAGCACCAGGCAAATGCCAGACAAAGCCCTGGACTTTTGGGCGATGATGTGGGAAGGCTGGCTCCTGGCAGAAGCCTCCATTGAGCACCAAAGGGCTGCAGGAGCACTGGCTGTAGCAGGTAGATAATTCGGGATGACGGCCATGCAATTTGGAAAGGAAAGCTGAGTGGGTGATAGGAGAGCAATCCTGCATGCCCAAAGAGATGGCGAACTCTGTGTCTGAGGTAAATCAGTACTGAATGAGAAAAAATGCCTGTGAGTTGGGTGAAGGGTACATCCTCAACAGGAATACACAGAGCCTGTTTCTCTCTTCAGGAGCATAAAAGCATAAACAAAGATAAAGTGACAAAAAGCTGATGGCATTTTGAAGTGAGGCAAGGTTACAATGCCTCAAGAGCCATCCATTCCACAGGGAGCTGTGCCGAGGGACCCTGTGCCAGCTGCTCTTTCCCATCCGGTACCAGCAGCCAGCGAGCACAGCAGCTACACAGCACGTGCGGGTGCCACACCAGCAGCGTGCTATCAGGGTGACATCCCGAAGATAAACGATCCCTATTGTTGCCTTCATTCCCAGGCAGTCCCCTGAGGCCCCCATGCAGCTCTGGCAGCACAGCGGATGATGCTCACAGGGCTCTCACAGCACTCCTGTGTAGCTGTGCGTGTTCATGCAGGTGGTGCTTGCAAGGGCTCTTAACCTGATCTTGCTCTTAAGTTCCATACCCTTGCTTTGGGAGAATGCTGAGACTACTGCAAGTGCCCCTACCAAGCCTGGTGCCATCACCTCCTAGGTTGGGAGATGGCATCTTCTCTGTGTAGACCTTCTGGAGGTGGTTTGTGTGGCGTCTCCTTTGACAGGTGTGTGGTGGATGGGCTAATCCTCTGCTTAAATGTTACGGTTGGGAGAGCAGAGATAGGCAGTGAAATACCGCGTCATGCTGCGGTGCTGTGTACTGCAACCATGAGAAACACATGTGATGCTCTGTTTTAATCTTTTCTCTTAGGATTTGCCTCCATCTCCCACTGTTTCTTTCCTTTGGCAAGGGAGGGAGTGCTGTGCCCCACAAGCATCTTTCTCATCCACTGGAGTGGCAGTGTTTGGGCTTGTTACCAGCAGCAGGGGTGGAAAACTGCTTTGGGGTTAAATCATCCTCACAGTGATCAGGTTTCATAAATACCTGGTTATGCCTAGAACTAAATGCGAATGAGTTTGTGCAGGATAAATCCTTCATGGATGTGGGTGCTGCTTTGGCTTCCCAGGAATAAAAATGCTTTCTGCACAAACATTGGTGCAGAAAATGAGGTTCAGATCCCTCCTCAGCCTGAGAGATGTCGTGACAGGTTCCTACACCTTCACGTCCATTAGCTTAAACTGATGGGAGTGTGTAAGTGAGCTGAGGTTGATGTCTCTGCCAGACAACGCTGTTCCAGAGCTGCCACTCACATGTGACTGCGATGCCAACCCCTGCCAGCCTCCGTGGGCAGCAAAAGCTGCTGCTGTGGGAGCTCTGGGGGTGGCATGAGCAGCCCAGGCTCAGAGCCAGCACCCAGTTCCACTGCCAGATTGGGGGCACAGGGCTCAGCTCGCCACCTCAGAGCTGGCCCCACATCTGGGGGATGCTGAGAGTTCAGAGATGTATCCAGTGATCTGAGTCCTTTAATTCTATTACTTACAAGCTCTGAATAGACACCCTTGACCTTCTGGCACAGAACAGATCAAAGCAAATCTCTCTGTAGTGATACGCTTTATCTGATTCAAAGGGGAAGCGACCAATGAAGTGCTTGTTTTGAAAACATTTTTTACGTTGTGCCCTATTAAATTGTTGACATGTTGCCCTCTGGCTATTTGGCATTAGTTACACTCAAACACTATCAACACTGCTAATCTAATTTTGCCTTTCTTCATCTTTATTCCTTGATCTTCTTATTAGGCTGTTCAACAAATCCGTTCAAGGCCAAAATTGTGTCAAGACAGAGTTTGATAAACTGATGGAGAGGACAGCAGAGCTGCACAGGAATGGTGTCTGGGGTCCCAAGTGCTGGAATTCAGAGAAGGTGGGAGGGACAAAATTTACCTAAACTTTGCTCTTTCCCTCCATGGGTTCAGTTCCCCTGGTCATGGGCTGTGCCAGGAAGGGCTTGGGGGTTTTACCACTGATGGACATTGAACTTTTAGGGCTTGTTTTCCTGCCCCCTCCCTTTGAGGAGCTGCAGAGGGGTGCAGGAAGGGCAGGCGTTTGGCAGCTGGGGCATGGAGATCTGCAGTGGGACAGGCAGAGGCAGTCCCATGCCCGTCCATCCCTATGGGGGGCACTGCTCCATGGATGGTTGGTTTGCTCTTCTCCACAGCCTGTGCTACAATCCTTCTGCCTGGATCACCTGCACGTTTCAACAAATCCCCTGATGGTTCAGGGGTATTGCTGGCGCTCCTCATCCCTCCTCAGACCTCCCCATGCTATGCTTCAATTGTATTTTCTGAGCTTCTTCTGAAGGAGGCATTTCTTCAGCAGGACTGGATCCCCACTGCCATCTTGTTTGGTGTAAATTCAGTAAACCATCAGCAGGGAGGAAGAGGTTTCACTGCAGTCCAGCCACCAAACCAGCAGTCTGGAGGGGAGGCCTTTTGCTACCACTCCTCCAAGCTGCTCTGTGCCTTGGAAGGTTTATGCTGTTCATTGAGTCATGTTTATTCTGTGCTCCTTTGTGATAAGCCACAGGATTTGGTAGGGAATTTGGGACAAGCAAGCCTTGCTGCGCTGGGAGCATGCTCTCGCCTGCTCCCTCGCTGGATGCTCTTGCTCTCTGTGTTGCAGCAGTGTCTGATAGGAACCAGGTGAAAAAATGTGCTCACAAAGATCGCAGTGAAAAAAGTTTGATTTAAAAAGTGTTTCATTTTGAAAAGGGGAAGAAAGCCGAAACAATCACTGTTGTTAACATTTTCCATCACTATCTTTTTCATGAAATATCAATTTCTTCCTATGTTTACCAAAGCCCCAGATTTCAGCAGTGATACATTGCTCCTGGGAACCAGTTTTCATTAGGACAGCATGGAAAAGCTCCACATTAGTGGACCAGAGATTTACAAAACGGAAAAAAGGCTTTTCATGAAATGTTTTGCCAAGTTTGTAGTCTTTTCTTTTAGGGCTATAGAGGATCCCCTTTGTGCTGCTCCCTTCATGAGCAGAACGCACAGCAATCAAGTCATCATCCCTAAAGAGATGCAGCTGATAACATCTGCACATGGAATCCTCCAAATGACAACCTGCCGACCCTGTCAGTTCTCCTGAGAGCTTTGGACGAGGATCCTAGCAATTTTCCTGAGTGAAATACATACTTATACTTTCTGTTGCTAGTAAACTGTCATGTGAATAAGAAAATAATAACCCCTGACAAGATAAGGCTCAAGTTTTTGGTAAATCTTTCAGTGACATGAAGAGCCAAATGAAACCCCGACAAAGTGGACGTATTTAGCACCAGCTTGTCTCTTTCTGACATGCAAGCAGTTGAAAATACAGATACAAAAGGACTTGCAAAGCCAGCCCTTAGCTACAGAATATTTTACATGATTTTTATAATAGCTTTGTTTTTTATACTATTGCACCAATAATATAGACTTTATATATATATGTATATATGAGTATACAAATAAATGTTCACGGTTTATCTCTTTTCTGCCTCCAGTACATTGACTTTGGCTAAACAGCTATATTATCAGTGCAATGCTAGCTATATAAATAAAAGAAGCAAACTATAAAATGTACATTGAAGCTGAGTATTTCTTCAGCTAAGTGGGTACATATAGAATTTGTAATTCTGGGGGTGGTATCTACCTTTATGACACATTAACAGTATAATCTACAGTCACTGTCCAGGTTTATAAGACTCAAAAGCAGTAGACATTTCTCTTTTAGGATTTACAAAGAAGCCTAAATGAGATTCTCAGCTCCTCTTGACTTTCAATAGGAGTTAGGTACCTTTTGTAAGTATCCCGAAGTTTGTAACTGCATCTCTAGAAGTCTACATGCCTGTTGAAAATCCAACAAACCCTCCCTGCCCTATTATCAAATGAACCAAAACTTGATAGCCTGAAGGATGGGAGAGATGTTTTCCAGGTGGGGAATTGGGTCCCTGCAATTAAGGTCACATTCTGCAAATACTTTTAAGCAAACACTTAAGAAAAGTAATTTTCTTGTGTACCCAAAGCAAAGTGTATCTTGTAAGTGGGTGAAGCCACAGGATACCTGCAGCACAGCAGCTGTTTGCTGCTGGTCAACAGACTCCTATACCTATTCTATAACCAAAAGACCAGCCTACAGCTAAACTTACAAGCCCAGCACCGACTTGGGAAGCCCATTGTCTAGAGAGGGCATCACGAGGTCAGTCTAAATGGATTCCTGGGTGACTCTGCTTCCTAATGGGGAAGAACAATGTGAGTCTGACTATAACTCTGCTTTTTTAAAGATAAAATCCTTCATATGATGTGAAGGGTATAATGATGTGGCAGAAGAAAGCATGAAGATCAGATCCAAAGCTAGCAAACAAGCAAAAAGATCCCAGAAGAAAAAGTAAAGAAATAGATCCCTAAACGGCTACTAAACATGGTGGCTTAGTCTCCAGCCTTACAGGTATCTACACAGTAGAGAGACAGAAGGTGAAAAGGTATGTGGTAAGGATTATTCTTCACTCCTTATACTCTGCCTAATTCTGTAATAATCCATGGTGAATCATCCATCACTCTGCTTTTGAAGTGCTGGTAGTGGTTGGGGTTGAACATCATTTGCCCTCATCCTTCATTTGCTGTACCCGCAGACTTAGAGGGTCCCCACTGCAGGCTTTGCTGAAGCCCATCCACACTACAGGGAGCAGAGTTCAGGCCCTTATAAGGCTGTGCAAGCAGCCAAATACATGGTTTTTTGGAAAGCAAAAAAAAAAAAAAAACCACCCCAAAACTAATTGTAGTAAAATTCCTAGTTGATTGAAAAGTAAATCTTAGGAAGTCAGAGCAGAGTGCAGCTCCTCTCATCTAGGTTTAAAACTAATTGATCACTTTCCCCAGGCACACAGACCTGTCTTTATATTGAGCCTGTAAAGAAAAGTTCCCTTAAAGTCACTGGAGACAAGTAATCCTTCAGGAGTCACTGCTGACATGGAATTACATTTTCAGTCATTTTTTCAGTTGTATGCGCCTCCATCCTGTCACATTAGTTTGCTAACACTTCCAATGCAACAATGAGACAAACAGAGCATTGTGCTGGTCCAAGCCAAACATTCATCTCTGCTTGGCACCAGTTCAACAGGCCTGTCAAAACTCCTTGCGAGCTGGCCAAAGCTCATTAACAGTGGTTGGATGCATATTTAGCATGGAAAACAGCTTTACCCAGAGCTCTGAGTAATGTGGGGACTGCACAGGCAGGAAGAGGAAAGATGGTAGGAAGCAGAGTGGGGGATGTATTCATTGCAAAGTATTTGTACTTAATATTGGAATAAGAGAAAAACGTAAATACCTATTGAGGGAATGTATTTCAAGGCAATACTTCGTACAGAATAGGAAAGAATTGCAAAATCCCTGGGCCCAATGCCAACCTTAAATCTGTCTCAGAAGAGGCATCGATGTTATCGCTCCTCAATGTGCATGAACTTACAAGGTTGGTCTCAGGAATGGGAGCAGATCTGCTGACTTGAGCTTTCCTTCACAGCCAATGCTTGGTGGGTTTGGAAGGGTTGGCCGGAGGCTTCTCTTGCACATTGACTTCACTGAAGTCAGTGGAAGGATCTGATTTTGGGGAGCCTAGCCCATGTAAAGCATCCTGCGGCACTGGCACAAAGCTAGCTCAGCGCTCAGCACCCTGAGGTACCTGGTGCAGCTGGTAAACCATCAAGAAGAGGGAGAATGATTTAATTGCAAAACCTGAATGTTTATCTTGCCTTCTGGTGTTGAGCTGATGTCAAGGAAAGTGATCAGGGTACAAGTGACACTTTCCAACTTGCCCGTGATATTGCCATGCCCTTGTTTCAGTGCATCTTTGCAGCAGTCTTCATCTGCAGGAATGCTGCTGATTTTCACAGGCAAATGGTCAAATACTAAAGAGATTTACCTCCAAAATACATACATGTGATAGAGGAAATATTTTGCTGTTTCATGTAATCATGCTTATATACCAGTGTCCCAGTAATTCTGAATTTCCTAAATCCATGTCTAAAACTCCTGGTATTGTCCTAGTAAGTATTCACTCTTGGGCAACGGTGAAAGACAAAAAGCATATGTGCAGCAGAAGAAAAAGAGAAAAAGAGAAAAATTATTGCTACTGAAGGAGGATTTTTGTTTGCCTGCACTGAGATGTTTCAATATGAAGGCAAATAATTAAGATGCTGGAATTGAGAAATCCTTTAAAAACAGGTGAAAGAAGCCATTCATGGACTAATTAATAGACTGCTTGAAGCAAATGTTAACAATTAACTGATTGAGTATTTAAAGGTGTGGCTCATTTTAAACCTAGCTCCTCTGATTGCTTACTTTAACACTTGCATGCTTGCAACCGATTGCTCTGTTTATTCTTTTCTCACCTCCTTTTGCTCTAAATACAAGATCTTGTAGGCCCTTGGAAGGGGTCCTTCAGCTTACAGTGATGCCCATTCTGATCTGTGCAAGCAACTCAGGATCACTCAGGCCTGTGGTTTCTGCCAATATTTATCTTTGCCAAGGGGAGCATCTACTGAGTTCTCTTTGGAAGGTGCTGAGAGGTTATTGATTCTGTTTTGTCAAGCAATTACCAATTGCTGAGCTTCAGAGTCTGTGATTTTAGTTTAGAGTCTGTTGCTTAGGCTTAAAAGTGCACAGAGCTACCAGAACTGTTCTGAAGCCTGTGAAAACTAAAGGGGTCCAATCTTTCTTATCTAAGTAAAGCCCTTACTGAACATATCTGGGAGCAAGGTAATCTGGTTAAATGTGATGACTTCTGATGGGTGGGAGGTGAAGCTGGTTCTTGTTGAAAGAGAAAATGAAGAGGTCATTTTGCCTTGCATCAGTCATTTCTGTGGCTGATTTAACTGGGGGTATATTGGGTAGTCAGTCTGTTGAACTCATTCCTTCAGGTCTGTCTGGGAATGGGTATGTGGCTAAGGGCAAGCACTGTCAGGTGAAGGTGTGTTTTTCCTCTCCCTCACCCGTGGAATCGTACCAGAATGGAACATGGAGGAGGTCGGGAGGTCACCTAATCCAACCATCCTCAAGGCAGAACTTCAAACTTGGATCAGGTCGCTCTAGTCTTGTAATCTTCCTCTTGTAAAGCCCCTTTTCTGCTAAGGAGTAGAAACCCATCTTTTCCCAGACTTTGGGGAATTAACAGGCTGTAATGTTTCATTTCCACAAACCAGAGACATGAGAGTTAAGAAGACATCCAGAGCAGGATTTGCCTTATCTCTCTGGCCTTTGGATGACTTATTTTCTCACTATGGGTGAGCATAGTTTTCTCTGCATGTAGTTACCTGACACACTTACCTGACACTTAATCACTGCTAGCCTGTGGTTGCTGTTTTGCCGGGTGTGCTCAACAAAAAGTGCCTTGGGGATAGCAGTACTTGGCAAGGGTAAAAGCCCTGCTGAGCTCTGGTTTAAGAAATACTTTCTTGCCCCCACTTCTTAAGATCTTATTATCGAAGGACTCAGGGCTCAATTAGACTGTAAAAGCTGCCTGACACTGTGATTTATGAGACCTTAAAAGGGAGTGCTGCTTATCAGGCAGTGAGCATAAGAAGGGCTCTGTGTCTTGGTGCCATGCCAGCAAGGAGTGTGGCTCTGCAGCGAAGGCAACTTGGGAATTTAGCTGTCAGGATGGGATGGACATCAGAGGGTGTGGACCGTGTGGAGAAGGGTGCAGCCACTAATAGATGGCACATGGCATTACTGCTGCTGGTGCATCCATAATGGAAGGATTTGCAGAGATGCCTAGCTCCAGCACTCTGTGTTTCAGAGCTAAGAATGTGCTCCTCAGGAGTATTTTTCATGTGCAGCGTTTGGGAATTTCTTCATTTCTAAAGTCCCTGTGTTGTCTGGAGTGACTGGGAAAGCATGGCCCCATTAAAAAAAAAAGAACCCATTATTCTGATGTGGTTTAATTTTTCTGGTCAGAAACTAGCTCAATTCATTTATTTCTTAATCAACATCTTCAGACCAGGTATTTCTCAGAAATCACAGCATTTCACTTGCTCCAGTCTGGCACTTGCAGAAGCTGCTGCCAGTGCTCAGTTGCAGCTGGCACATTGCGATACGCAAGTCGCAGCTTGTCAAGGGCTGTGCCTGTGTCTCAATCTGTCCCTGCCCTGCAGCTCACTCCTCTGGGCAGCCCTGTGGCTGCCTGGGCAGAGGGAGGTGATGTTCTGGCTCTGACTCACTGTGTTCCCACTCTGGCTTCCCCAGCCAGGTTTCTCAGCCATAGGAAGGCAGGGAGGTGTTTGACAGCTCTGTAGTCAGGCGCTTCAGTGACAAGCCTGTGCCAAGCGGCTCCAGGTTCAAGGTTGTTTTTAAATGTATTAAATGAAATTATTTTCTTCTTTTCCTTGGGGTTCTCGGTGTGCTGTGAAAGAAATGTCTTGTGCTCTTCCACAATAGATGCCGTGGCACGAAGCTGCTGGCTCCAGCACAGCATCTGTTAAGAATCTAGTGATTACAGCTAACAGGGTTTTTCACCTTAAATGAGGTTTCTGTAAACTAATCTACATCTGCATAGTTTCCTTTTCTGGTCCTCCAGGTGATGAGGGGAAAATGGAGCTGCAAGGCTTTGATCTCCAATGCACCCTTATCCCAAAACACTGTTGAAAAGCCTAATTGTACAAGATGCAAAAGAAAACCTCTGTTAAAATACCTCTTAGATCTTAAAGCAGACTTAGATTTGCAGTTAAAATAACAAAATATAAAGGATGCCAAAAGGTAAGGTTCCAAAACTGTTAGCATGATTGTGTTGCATATCCTGTGTACTTTTTATGGTGTGAACCCTAACACACACAGTTTACCAAGGTCCCTGGGTTTAATATTGGGTTGCTTGTAAAAATGCATTCCATAAAATGCAAGCAATGCGAAGCCTGGCAGGGGGAGAGCACCAGGCTGGTGGCTGTGATGCTGAGCTCACCATCCCTGGCCCCACATGGCCATGTGTAGTGGATATGACCCTTTCCATGCCCTATGAAACAAGGCTCCAGCAGTTCATTATAGGAAGCCCCTAGCACTTGCTGTAGATGCTCCCTCCTTCCAACACGCGATTCACTTCTGCAGGTATCCCTGGGCAGATGCTCTCTTGCTCTGCCGCCTGCTTTCTATCCCTCCTCCTGCCTACAAAAATGCAGCAGAACTGGCTTGGTTTGGTGTTCCATCCTCTTGTCTTCACCATTTCACAATTCTAAAGCACTAAAACCATGTCATGTAACCCCCTGGTGTGGGACATAAGGCCCTTGCCCCAAATAATTTTTAATGTCTCCAAACGCGAGCATTTTATCTGGTAGTTTTTAATCGAAGGTCAGAGTTCTTTTCCTATGTATGTATGTTTTGTGGTTTCAGGGTTCCTTTTGATGGAAAGTTGATAAAAAGAACCCCAGGTGGTAACCAAAGTTAGTCTGTACCTGAGGAGCAAAAAGATGCGGCTCCAGAAGGATGCAAGGGTAAGGAAGTACTGGCAGGTGACAGAGGGAAAAAGTAGGTGATGAAAAAAGCTTGGGATACTGGGGACAATCTAATCATGGGGACTGTAGTGGACAGCTACAGAATAAAACACTGAGATATAAACCAGCACAAGAGTAAGACTTTGGCAATAAGATTTGTACTGGGGAAAGGGAACAGCAGTAAAGAATTTTTAAAGAGTTACTGTGAAACTTCAGAGTTTCTTACAATGTCTTACCCTGGCCTTCAAAGACTGACTTAATTTTATCCTTATTTTTTTAATAATGCAATAATCAATAACAGATTAAATCTCCATTCCATTGCAAAGCCTTTTGCACAGTAACAACAGAGCAAAAATCTCCGGTGGTACATTAGAAAGTGTAATTTGAACTCAAACCTGGATGGAGGGTGCTTTATTCCAGAGCTAGCAAGGCTATCCACCAGACCTTTCTCTTTTACAGGAATGGGAAGACAAAGCCCTGTCTGAAGAGCCATAGCCTGGGAATGTCCTCCGGCTCCCTCGTTTGCTTTAGTGCTACAGTAAGCACTAAGAAACTTCCATGACTGCAAACTAACTTTCAAAGCCTCTCTAGCCTCTGAAGCCACATGAAATGGCTTTGCTGCCAGGAGGCACAGCTTGACCAGTTCTTGGGGTGCCCAGGAGGTGCAGGTCCCCGCAGGAAAGGAGGTCAGACCATTGATTTGGCATGGCCAGAAAGCACAACTGCAGGACCCAGCTGGAGGGGTCCAGGGAGCCCTGTGGGTCTTTAAAAGCCAATGTGATTCTTCCTCACTGGCTTCTTGCCTCCCCCTGCCCTTCTCCCAGCTGGTGGGGAGCTGGACCCGCTTTCGTGTGCTGGAGCTGCTCTTGCCTGGGCATCATGTAAAACCTGCATTCGATGCTTCTGCTTACACAGGGATGGCTCAGACAGAGTGGGAATGGTGAAGCAGTTACCTCATCCCTCAGCACAGGCTTAGTGAGACAGTGAGAGAAAAAAACGCTCTGTGCTCTGCAGGTTATCTCCAGAGGCTTTTCTGCGGCAGTTATCACAGGGGCATCTAACGAGCATGCCTGCTGGTGTGGAACACGCTATCTCCTTTGGAAGTAGAAAATTTCACTCTCCTGTGCTGCCCGACTTTTCATCACTCTTGACTATTAAGATTAGCTCAAAGAGAAGTGTTTGTAAGGAAAATTTAAGAGCAAAACTGCTTACTTGGTAAAATGCATAGAGTGCAGGGGAAAGAGGGAGCGTATTTGTGGACCCTGAGTTTCTGACATACAGCGATGCTAAAGCACATGTGTGTGATATTTCTTCCACTGACTCCTTACAAATGCCAAGTCAGCACTGGCCAGGATGCAGATAAGTGTGGGGCTGATGAATGCTTGCAGGGGAAGCAGAGCTGGAAACCATATAGTCAATAAAAAGGTTCAGGTGGGTAGCACTGCCATCAGGTACTTCTTCAGCAAAGTCCCCATTAACTTGGGGTTTTACTGCTCAGTCCTTGGCATGGGGATGGCTCACAGGGCTGGTGACAGGCACAGTCCAGCCACGCCAGCCTGGGCTGAGCTGCCTCTGTCTTGTAACCAGGCTGCTTCTAGTGCCTGCAGCAGCTCATTCAAAGCCACCTGGCTTAGCTTCACAGCAGTGCCTGTGCTCTTGATGTCCTGTATCAATGATATAAGATGTGAGGGTGATCCTCCTTCAGCCATGTGTGAACAGCTCCTTGCACAAAGTCTTGAGTGCCACTTAGGCACCAACCATATATTTGAGTGGAGTCATCAGCCTCTGCATCCAGGAGAGCGCACAAGTCCCATTAAGCACCAAATGTTTTATTAATCACTGGAGTAAACTAACACATAAAACCTACAGAGCTCATTGGCAGGAAGGCATGCTGCTCTGAGGCTGGGATAATTTGTGCTCCTTTCTTTTCATATACTGAGTTTTCCTGCAAATCTGCAAGATTCAAAATCCTTTGGAAAAGCGGGTGTGTGTTTGTGTGTGGACTCCAAGCCTAGAGTATTTGAAGCACCTTGGTTAGTGGGTTGCTGTAGGCATGTGTTGAAGAAGCTGAAGTTAACATCCATCTTGCTGTGACACAAGGTTTTCATGTGAAAGAGCATCCAGTGAAGCGCAGAGCCAGGCTGAGTTCTTGCCCCTGTTGAAGTCAATGAGAGTTTTGCCACTGACCTTGACAATCCAGGCTTTCACCCCTGACTATACAGTAGCTGATCCAGCCCTTTTGTCCATCAATCTTGTGGCATTGAGCGCCACTATAAATCGCTCCTTGAAAGGGAAGAATGGATGCAGCTTCAAAGTCTCCTCTTGCAGCATTGCCCTGTGGAGGCTGGTCCTGGGTGGGAGCTCTCTTTTGTGGGTGATGCGGCTTCTGATAGCGCTGAAGCAGTCACCATTGAGTCACAGTGATTTTCAGTCACCGGCAAAAGAAGAGGAATTTATTGGTCACGTTCTACTGCCCACTTTGGCTGGTAAATTGATGCGCTGCTCAACAAAGTGACAAGTTATTTATTTAACACATTTGTAAAGCAATAGATCTGTTAGAGCAATAGCTGCATGCTGTCTACAAGCACAGAGGATGCAGCGGGTTACAGAGTGAGATTTGAAGCAATCCGCTGGTTTGCACTGAGTGAGGAGCAACTTGGGGGATTTTTCAAGAAGCATTTGCTCTTTGGCTTAGTTAAAGTCTTGTTCATAAAATGGATGTGGTGTTCAGACAAGGTGCTGTCTCTGCTCCAAGGATTTGTTTGGTATTAGCTGGTCTGAAGGGAAAAACCGCAGAGGGGAATGGTGAGTGCGACTGCCGTGGGGTTATTTCAGAGCAGAAGGGGATGCAGGCTGTACACCACCAGCTGCTGGGGACAGCAGCAGCCCAACCCACTGGGTGAGGGCTGCCTCTGCAAAACACCATCCTTTGGAACAGTGTGTGTGTTTGTGAATAGACAGTGATTTGCAGAGCTGAGGAAATGAAAGACAACCACCAGTGGTAGGGAAGGCTGTTCCTACTTCGCAAAGGGTTTTCCCCAGCTCTCACAACATCCTTGGGGCTGCTGGAGGTTTTTTCCCCCATCACAACTTGTGGGCCCCTCGCTGGCAATTTGGGCAGAATCTGCTTTGTTAGATGGCTCCTGCTGCTCTTTTCTCTCCTCCTCCCCCCAGCTCTTTCTCTTTTGTTTAAAAGTTTTATTGGGAAGCAATAAGTCATTTCCTACCTCCGTGCCTCTCGCTTCTCAGACCGCTCTTCTAAGTCACTGGAGTTTTTTTCACTTATATATGTAATTTAACCTGAATAATATTCACCCTACTCTCAGTTCTCAACTAATAAAATACGCAGATTGTTAGGAAAGTCACAAGTTAATAATGTTACGGTTTGGGGTTCCTTTATCTGTCTAGTTTTTTTGGCAGGGGTCTCGTGCTGCTGCTTGTGATGACTGAGAGAGAAAATAGATGCTTAGGACCTGGCCACCCCTCTCAGGACTCGGCAGTGCTCAGACAGAGCTACTTATAGACAATAATCCAACTTTTCACAGTAGCTGAAGTGTTTGTGCGGTCACCATACACCTCCAGAGGCCCAGACGTTCCAGCTGAGTGAGCCCATGAGCATTCATTGCCTCCCCACACTCTAGTAATATGTGTTCTGCTCTTAGCTGCCTCCACAAAGGCCTTAGTTTTAGAAGCTGACAATGGATTAAATGAGTCAAATTGGACAGCCTGGGGTCCAGAGCTGCAAAGGTACTCACTGTGCTGGCACCTGAGTTAGGCAGTGAGGCAGTAGGGTGGAACAGGACTGCACTTGGCATTCAGCAGAAGCGCCCCATCCCAGGGAATGTGGCATTGCTATAGCAGGACCTTTGAATAAGAAGGCAAAACCCAATGGGATTGGGACAGATGGGTGCCTGCTCTCAAGGACCACCCTTGGCTTGGCCACAGACCTGATTTTTGCAGACCATGTGGGGCTGTGTGAGTCCCTTCCATGCATCTCCTGCTCACCAACGTGACCCCCCGTCTCTGTACTATGGGTAGGGAAGAGCCTTTCTGTAATTGTGTTAATTTGTGTGGAAAAAATGGGCTGCCAGAGTGAAAAATGTGAGAATGTCTTTGCTGCAGTGCAGAACAGTGACACGAGGTCCAGGGCAAAAGGCCTAAGAGCATCACTTGCCTCTTTCTAGAGTAACAACTACCATTATAAGCAATTTGCTCCTTTCATTAAAGCCCCAGTAAAAAGAAAATGGGCTTCAAAATTTCAGATGTAAAGTACTAAATTGTAGGAGAGGTTAGCTGGAGAAAGAGCTTTTACAGAAAGACCCTTTTTGGGCAGCCCTTCAGATGGCATTAATTGTCATCATTGGGGAAAAGCTCACCTAGGGCCTGCCTTATCAAAGTCCCATATTGAGTAATTTAGGACAAAACAGGACAAGCCTCCAGAACCTGGAGGGGAAAATTACAACAGGCAATGCAGTTCCCATCTCTCCCTCTTTCCAGGCCATTAGCAGGCTGTAGGCACTCTTATTATTTCATCTAGGGTGAGGTGCCATTGAAGACACAGGAATGATGCTCCTCTCTCTTGCAGGCATGGCTTTGGTAGAGGCTTTGGGTGCTGTTGTATTGAGAGTGGCCTTTTTTTCTTGGGCTAATTCAGCCTATTTCTCCTTCTTACCCTTTTAATGCCATTTTCTGTGTCAGTCTAAGAGTCACTCATGCTGCCACAGACAGTGCAGAGAACCTGCACAGTAGGAGACAAGGCCTTCCTGGGAAATCTCTGCTGGCTTCAGATAGACCTTAATTTATTTGATAAAGGCAAAACTGTAAACAACCTAATCTCTCCCTCAGGCCTCAGAAGTCCTTCTAATTGCTAGCACCAGAAGGAAGCTGAGTTAGATTCCTTCTCCACCGAGCTGGAGGGATTATAGCCACTTCCAGGTCTCTCTCTCGTTAATTTTTCAACTGTAGCAAGTTTGGGTCTACTTTGGTAATCAGCAATAAATTCTAGGTCTTTGCTGGATGCTCCTAACTTGCTGGCTCCACGAGCACCACAGATTTAGTCTTTTCCTGATGGGTTGTGGAATTGTGTCCTGGACCAGGGTGTTTTGATTTACCACTTTCATTGCATCTTGAGGGAAAGAAAGGATGCAAAGAAGGTGTGCAGAGAAATTCTGTTGTTTTTTGTGCCCTCTTATTCCTCTTGTTCGTTCCTCCCAGATAAAGAGTACTCTTTCTTCCCAGCCTCTTTTTATCTCAGAAGCTGCAATATTCACAACTGAAAAGAATAAAGAATAAAGTCAATGTAAGAGGTAAATCTCCAAAATCTGGAGACTACAGAGCAGCTGAATAAGACAGCCATGTGAAGGTAATTGCAGGGGCATAAAGGATGTCTGTGTCCTCACTGTAGAACTTGGGTATCGGATACATACTTCATGTATTTTATGACACTTCATGATACTCGCAGTGTGTTTTGGCAGCCAGCTGGAGCTGCAGGGTGTTTATAGACCAGCTGAGTGTAGTTAGGGAATACTGAGTTATCTGGTCCCTCAGGACTGCAGTTTTTCCCCAGTGCAAAAGGTGAAAGGTGTGTTTCCCCTTGTACCTGCAGCCAGGCTCTGTTGTTTGCTCTTGTATCTCCAAAGCTGTCGGGTACTGTTAACATCAGCATTGGATTTACATTCCAAATAGCAGATGTGGGTTTTTTTAAAATGTGACTATGGCAAATTAGAGGGTTTTGAGCAACTGTAGCGCTTGGATATGGACAGCTTTACCTTGTTCCTGTTCCTTCCTCATTCAGTATTTGCACAGACTCCACCCCATTCTCTCCTTCTCAGCTGCCTAAGCAAGTTCCTGCTCTTTTATTTCCTCTTTTTCACGTGTGCCGTCACTCCTTGCCTTGGGTCCACTTTGAATTTCTTCCTAAATAACTTTTTTTTGGAGGAGGAAGAGGTATTTTCACAGTGAATTCTACATCATTGCATTGCTTTGGTTTCAGGCTGCTTTATTTGTGTGCACTTTGCTACCCACCAGTCCCATTCAGCATAACTGAACGGAAATGTTTCTATGTCCCAGCCAGCCCTGCTGCAGGCAGGGGCCAAAGCCAGCTCCTCCAGCGCTGGTGCCAGCCTTGGCTCTGCCCGCTGCTGCCGGCAGCAGCCTGTGCCTCTGTCTGCAGTGCTGGTTGGCTTCCAAGCAGCTGGACAAGAAAACATCGCCAGATTTTGGAGGTCTGAGGCTGAAGTGCCCAGGGGATGAAGGGAGCAGCCTGTGCCCTGTCAGGGACAATGGGCTCCTTGAACATCACTGCAGGGAGGGAGCCACCAGCGCTGTCCTTGTCCCCACGCTGCCTGGTGACTTCTAGCACATCCCTTTTCTGATGTGGCAGAGGGACAGGAGAAAAGCATTTGGGCTTTAATAGAACTTTTTCATTTTTGAATGTCTGTTTTAACCTAAAAGCCTCACTCTAGATCTCCTTTATTCAAAACACAAGAAGCTCTCTTCTCGCTACTCTTTTCAAATGCAGATTGCAGCTTCCACAGAGGGATGCTGACAGAAGTGCATGCATTTTCTGGAAACAACTGAGGAATCTGTGCCCCTTCCATAGCTTTCCTTTAGTGAACACAATGGACATACAAGACATGTACTATCCACACATCCACCAAGAGGGGCATGAAGAGGTACATTTTTTGCTTCTGTTGCCTCTTCACAATTGCTGGTGGCTAGAGATGCTGTTAGCTGAGCTCTAAAACCATGCTGAAATGCCTCTCTTACCTGGAAATGGGTTCAGTGCAAAGGCAAAGAGCAAGTGCGTGAGCATACAGAGAAGTTTTAAAGGATGGGATGAAATGAGGAGCCCTGGGGTTCCCCTTATCTCTCCCTTAGGGAAGCCCCATACTTGCTCACATGGGTTGCTGAAACTAGTGAGCAAAGCCCACATGGGGCTATGCCATTGGCTGCAGCACTGAATGTGGTCACACTCTCCTGCATCCTCAGAGAGCACAGGTGAAGGCTGAGGATGCTCAATGCCTGCCACCATCCCCAGCAGTAGCATGAGGTGTCCTCAGGCAGCAGGTGATCTGAGACATCCATAGAAGGACTTGAAGGTGCTGAGGGGGTAGCAGTTTGTACTGCATTTGCTTTCTGAGATCTGCGTCCTTTGCTGCTTACCTGAAGAAAGGATAGCTGTAATTTTTCCTTCCTTATCTTTTAGTTTAGAAAGGCTTTTTCTGCTTTCCTCTAAGGCATTGGAGATTGACAATAGCTAAAGACCAGTGTTGGGCAGCATGTTTACTCCTGATTTAGTTAAGATAAACCCTGTGCCTTAGTGTTCTGCTTGGGCTTATGGGCAGATTTGGAAGCTGGCAGCACTTTCCTTCCAAAACTGGCCTGTCTGGGCATCATTTGCCTTCCTCACCAGGGTTTGCTGTGGTCTGAGAGGGTCACGGCGCTGCCAGCAGTCTTCAGCTCTTCTCTTTTGGGGATCTTCCAGTATGTAAGTACTCTCTTTATGATATTTCCAATATCAACTCTGTACTGGAGGTTGTCAGAGCTACTGGAGGCAGTGGATGCTTTGTGGACAAAACCCCAAATATATATTAACTGTCTGCTTGCCCCTGGCTGGAAAGGGGGTCTAGTAACAGGGTGATTCCTGCAGTGCTGGGCACCCAGTATTTTAAACAGGGCTGTCCCCCTGGCAGATGTATCTGCCTCTTAGGAGTCAGAAAGTCTGCTGCAAGAAACCATAAATCCTTCTTCTCCCTGTAAGCTCAGAACCTGGAAGTTTAATATCCTGCATTAAAGTAATATCTTAGGGGTTTTTTTTCTTTCCTATCCTGCCAACCCCAGGTTATAAAGGCAGAGGATGACAAGAGAGCAGATGCTGAAGTGCTTTTGGAAGGTGGATAGACAGCAGCAATAACGATACCAAGCCTGGTTTAGGTTCAGCAAAAAGCTTAACCAAAAGACCCCATAAACCCCTAAAGAAAGATTCCCATGAGCTTCTGTGGGGTTTTGGCTTTGGCCCAACATGGAAAGGTTCTGACTGACTCCAGTGGGATCTGGATGTGGCACAGCAGAGCCCTTCTGTTCCAAGTGCCCTCCTCTCCATCTACCTGTCAGAGCTGTGGCTCTCCCAGCTCTCCTGTACCAGGGCAGGAACTGGAGTTTGTGTCTGGAAGATCTGCTCCCGCTGGGGAAGATACAGCTTACCCAGCCTGTGGGAGAGGAAGAAAGGGCATCTGTGTATGTGGAGTGTTTCATACGTGTTCAAGGGTGCTCAAACACCGTGATTCCAGCACCCTCACCGTCAGCTCGAGGCCAGCTTGGGGCTGACTCCTGCCTCTGCAAGAATGGCTCAGGCCGAAGAATACGAACATTTCACAGATGGGGTTAAGCACAGATAACTTACTCCTGTGCCCATCGTTGCTGGTCCCTTCAGGAGACATGTCTGTCCAGAGCTGCTGGAAATGGAGTGTTTCCCAGCGTGTGACTTCAGTGCTTTTCCAAAGGCTGCGGGAATGTAAGAGACTTCCAGAGCATTTTAATAAATATAAAAACATAAAACAAGTGCAGACGTGCTGGTTCCTGCCAGCTCTCCTTCCTCTCCCATTCAGGGTGTGTGTTGCGTTACTTTTTCCTTCAAGTACCAGCTGAAGAAAGAGCGAGGCAGGCTATAACAATGCAGGGAGAAAAAACATTGCTGCCCTGCTCCTAATTTCTCCCAACCTCTCTGAATAGCTTGTCCCATGCTGCTTCATCTTGCTCTGAGCAACCAGCCAAGTTTTCCCACAGGAAGTGCCTTCAGGATTAGAAAGCTGAGATTTTTATATGGAGTGTGTTTGTTTCTCTGATCACCGAGGAATATAATGGCCGAGTCAATCACTTGTCAGAGAGGGCTCATTACAGCCAGCGGAGACAAGGAGCCGGGCGGCGGAGGGCAAGCTGTGCACAGCGGGGTGCATGGCACAGGCAGCTCAGTCTTTCTTTGCCCAGCGCTGCTCCATTCTCTCTCCTAATGCCGATGGAGGATGGGTAGTGGTGGCTGGCGGGGTGCAGAGGGAGCCTCAGGTGGTGGTGGCTGCAGGGATGGAGGATGCTCGATTGTGCACCCATCGCTTCTGTTGTCGGACCCACCCAGCATCTGCTCCCACCCAGCCACCCAGGGTGATCATGGGCATGGCTGTGGAGCCCATCCTACACCTCTGCTGCTGCACATCTGCTCCTCCTCACTCCCTCCTCGTTTCCTAACCCACCATGAGGCTCATTTCCCAACTCACCATGAGACTCAGCTCTGCCCATCTCCTGAAATCACTGCAAAATGAGGGCAACGCTAATTAGTGCAATTAGTCCTTTGCTCTTTCCCGGATGGAAAACGAAGGCAGCAGTCATCCCGCTGAAGCCAGGCATAGCTCTGCCCGAGGCTGCCAGGGTGTGCGCAGCAGGGATGCGCTGGCACCTCCCCGTGCCTGTCCCGCTGACCTGAGGTTAATTGAGAGCAGGTCTCAACCCATTTTGCAAAGATGAATTGGTTGTCCATGTTCCTCTCGGCTGTGGGGTTATGGGTTTCTCGCCTGTAATGGTGTCCCGCCAGCTCCAGGATGATCTGTGGGCTCTCTCGCCTCGAAATGGGATAAGGCAGGAGGAGCATCCCTGAGCCAGAAGCTAATCCAGCTGCACACGACCAGAAACCGATGCTCCGCAGCCGCAGAAATTAGTTTCCTCCCCTCATTTCAGAGTTAATGCTGCCCAGAGCCAGTTCAGCACAGTCTCTTCTCCCCGGTATCTATAGGCATGGAAACTCAGCCATTTTGACATTTCTGGCTGTGAATCCTGCCCTTAGCAAACACACTTGATGCTGATACAAGGTCTCTTGGCTGCTTGTGCTCATACCCATCTGTCATGGTGGCACTGTGCCAGTGAGCAAGATGCTCTGCTATATTTGCTGCAGCATAGGTGCCAAGCAGACCAGATGTTTTCAGCAGGAAAGTGAAATGGGGGGGGGGGGCAGCGTCCTTTATCAAAACTCCTGGCTCTCATGGCTGCACTGTGGGGCAGAAGCATGCAGAGGGGCCTTGCCTACCCCTGGCCAGTGCACCCAAACTCCCTGAGTGTCACCTGCTGGTCGCAGCAAACTGCCTTTGTCTGCCTGCAGTGCCTGAGAGCAGGAGGTCCCCATCCTCTGTCAGCCTGCTCTCAGGGATAGCCAGGAGGGACAGTGGGTGCTGATGCTGGCATGGGTACCCGTGCCAGTACAGGGGTTGGTGCAGGGCTCCAGCAAATCCAAGGTGAGGAGCATGTGGTGGTGTTTGCAGCTGGGTTTTGCATCTCTGCACCTCTCCTCCGCAGCCTGTGAGCCAGCACTTGCTCAGACCTCAGACAAGTCCCAGGAGAGACAGTAAATAAGATGTTATTTTCCTCTGGCTGAGCAGTAATTTTCTGCCAGCCCACATGAGCAGGGAATTGCAGTGCATAATCACAACCCTATATCCCCTTGGCGATGCTGCTCAGCCCCATGAGACCAAGGCAGCACAGGCAGCAGAGCAGGAGCAAGCAGGGCAGAGCCCTGGTTAAGGCCAGATTGCATAGGCAAGAGAGACTGGAACAAGCCACGAAGCAGGGAAAGGAGGATGCTCAGCCTCTGAAGCTCCCCTAGCAGATGGGCTGCACCAAGCAGTGGTTTTGGGGGCAAAATACCTCTTGTTGCTGGCTAGATGGATGCAGTTGATGTGGTACAATGAGCCCCAACTCCCACAGGATGAGAGGCACGAGGCAGGCTTGTGCCGCATCACCTCCATCACAGCCAGCAGCCTCCCTAAGACTGGGGGAGAAATGATAGGGAGAGCCTGGCCCCTGGTTATTCCAAGGAACTGAAAGGTTTTCAAGCAAGGGGGGAAAAAAGAAAGCATCTGTAGCAGTTGTGTGTGTTTCAGGAAACAACTCATTGGTATCTGTTCTCACCAGTGAGAGAAAAATCAACTCTACAGGATTACAGCTTGCCTAAATCCAGGAATAAAGGGTGTTTGAAGTTCCTCTCTATTAACAAAACCCCTGGAGTGTTTTCTTGATATCGCTGTCAGGGAAACGTTGAGGTTGGCGATACCCACCCTGTACACATGCTGGCTCCCCTGTCAGGTGGGGGAGCTGAAAGAAATGTGGAAGCTGGAGTTTCCTAGTTCTGAGACTGTCGAATAAGGCAAATCCCAGGTAAGCTGAAGAGATGTCGCTCTGCCTAAGAAGGAACGTGATTCTTCAGGGTTACTCACTGATAAAATAGAAAAATTGTATTTGAAACACAAAACAAGCAAAAATTTGAGTAATTCTTGCAGAAATCTGGTGGTTCTATATTGATTGTTCCAATTGACTTAAAAACTAAACTACATCTGTATTGTTCTAATTAAGCTGCTCAGTGCTTCTGTAGTGAGTATCTTGTCATGAAGTCGAACTCTGGAAAACAGTTTGAAGGCTCCTGAGACCTAAACCTGTATTTTTATTGCTGTTGGCTGATGATGTTTGTGGAAGTTGGAGCAATGACCTGATAATTTGCCAATCACCATGAAACGTGCTGTTAAACTTCTCTTCTGGGTGTCCCATGTGAAATCTCGGATGCTTTAGACACTTCGTGAAATAAAACCGAGCTTTTCAGATTTATGGGGGATTGTGACAGACCTGGGAAGCTGAAGCTGCTGGCTTTCGAACAGATGAAGCTGTCATTTCGCAGTGCAGAAAACTGAACTTCTTGATTTTTGTATTAGCTAGTGCCTATGAGGACTAAGCCAATTCACTGAGCCAACTTCAGAGCTTGCAGCATTTGTTTGTCTTTAAGTAGAGCTGGCCAGAAAACAAAGATCCTGTAACACTACTGTAGTAAGGCCTTGGGTTTCCTTAGCTTTAATTATCAAACCTTGGGAAACTTTTTCCTTGGAATTAAAAGCTGTTGAGAGACAGAAATTCATCTACTCTGGACAACAAACACATAGGGAAGACCCACTTGCCACTGGAAAGCCTCATCAGAAAGGCTGCTCATTGAAGCTGATGTGGTCCCCTGAAAACCCGGTGAATCAGGTGAAAATCAGCTCATAACATCTTTTATTTTCCCTTTTCAAATCCAGGGATCAGAAAGGTTCCTGACCTGCTTGAAGCGGAGCACAAGCCCCCTTGGAGCCTGTTCCTGGTGCAGGGAGGCTGGAGCAAGGTTAAAGGCAAGAAAAAGACTCCTCTTAGCAAAATTAAGCCTTGAGGTGTATTTAATGAGATTAAAGTTCCCTGGTTGCTTGCTCTTGCCCTCTTCCTGTCCTCATTAACTTCCACTTGAACTCGCTTCCCAAGCTGCTGACCTCGCTGGAAGCACTGGGGATGCTTGCATGGGCTGACAAGCTAGAGGGGCAGCTGCACACCTGCAGCACCCATGGGTGACAGTGTGGGACCATGGGGTGTTTTCAAGTCAGGTCATTGGGTGTGGTGGGATCCCTTTCTCCCAGCTGGACACAGGGACAAGGAGCACACAGCCCAGGAGGGCAACTGGACTTCAGGAACAGTCACAGCCCCAGGATGAGGCATGGAGGTTGCTTCAACACCTTCCCTCTCGCCTGTGGCTAATTCAGCAGAAGCCAGTATTTTGGACCAGAGGGAATAATTTGGTTTTATTTCTTCTCCCCACCATTTGGTCTTCAGCTCCTCCCCTCCTCACTCTTCTGTTAAGATGTTGTACTTAAGCTGCTGACCCACTCCTGGGGCCTTTCCCATGTGTTCCAGCACAAGCAGGAGATCTCTGCCAACAGAGATGCTGTTTGTGTTTCCACCCCGCCTGGTGCAGATGCCCAGGGAGGTGGGCATGGGCACTGGGGAATCAGCCCAGTGGTGTGGGGTGACTCAGGGCCAAGGCAGGGCTGAAAGGGCAGTTGTCACCCTGCCTGATGCCAGCACAGGCAGTGTCAGCATCCCTGGATCAGAAAGGAGCAGCGTCCTCTTGCTGGAGGGGTTTTGCTTCTTGTGGCAAATGAAGGAGAGGGAGCAAAGAAAGAGAAATCAGTTAAATACTCATTCCTCCTGCCGAGGAGCGGACAGGGTGCTTCTGGGTGCTTCCCACCTCCCTTCTGCCAAGGGTTGCTCTCAGATGAAACTTTCCAACCCTCTCTTGCCGCTAGGCTGCCCTAAGCAGGGAAGAGCTTGCTGTAGCTCCATGCCATGCTGCCTGCATTTTCCACAACAGACCCATCACTGCATTTGCAGGCAGCACTGGGCCAGGGATCCCTCTGCCAGCTGGACCCTCAGGGTCACCCTGGCTGGTCAGCCCCTCAACCAGCTTCAAGGAGACCTGGTCTCTGTGCAGCACCCAGTGCTGTGAAGCCATGGCTCAGGATTGAGCCCCCGGCACGTTAAATCATTGGGAGTGGTTGGAAAAACCCTAATGCAACCGCTGCAGCTGCCTGCCAGGTACCTGCCCGACTGCTGGCTGCCTGCCCGTCAGCACCAGCTCAGCAGCACTGGGACCAAGGGGGTCTCCATAGTCAGACTGTGGACGCTGTGATTGCACAACAGGGCCTGCTACTGCTCGCTCCAGACCTCAAGGCACCTGAGGTCTGCAGAGCTCCTGCATGAGCGATTGCTCTCCTCGTGCATCCCCATGCCCAGAGATGCTCTCCCCATGGCTGCACTGCCCCTGGCGCTGCTGAAGGAAAAGCCATTATTGAAGGGTATTTTTAACATCACCTTGGTAAAACGTAAAGGCTGAAAATCTCTTGGCAGACAGAGAGCTATTCTTCTCTTTCTGATGAAGAAACTATTTCCTTGTACATCTGGTTCATATTTTTCTTTAGGTTTCTGCCAGAAACAATTCTGAAAACAAAACGCAGAGCCGAGCGGAGCGAATGTATACATTCCTGAAGGATTCCTTCACCACTCCTCTCCGACCCAAACCTCCCAGTCCTCCTTGCAAACCTTCTTTCCTTCTTTCCTTTCCCATTTTTCATTTCTTTTTAATTAGTTTTCTTTTCAAAACATGAAAACACGTGGCCTGATTAGCTCTGGAACACTGCTGCCTGCATTGTATAAAATGAGCTGCATCTAGAAAATCATTACAATGAATAGAGAAGAAAAATACTCCATCACAGGCCTTTTTTTATTTTTTTTTTAATTGTTTAAGCCTATTATCACTGCAGTCAGATTTGTCTGCAAAGCCTTATTAATAACTGTGTGACACGAGCCTCTCGCTGGGGCCTTGCGGCTCAGAGATGCATGTTTCGGACTAGGAAAGAGGTAGCAGCAACAAGTGACATTTGAGGTTGCATTTGGCTGCACACATCCTGCTTACCCCAGTAATTGGGAGGGATGGGATGGGGAGTGGATGGGTGGGTGCACCCAAAGGCTGCTTTTACCACCTGTGAGAGAGGTGGCACTCACAGCGTTGTCATAGCACCAAACTCCTGCTCCTGCCTCTGCTGCTGAGGAAGCCTGGCAGCTGAAAGCCATTGGCTTTACCTAATTGGGAACAGCAATGATACATTAAGAAAGAAACGTGTAGACCCAAATTATTTATGTTCCTTGTGGCAGTAGTGTAGTTACTGTTTCACAGTCAGCCTCTACTGTCTCATCAAGGTATCCAAGCGACGTCTGAGCTGGAAGACCATGCGTTTTGAATGGAAATGTTTGCAAACACCTTATTGAGAGAGGTCTGTTTTGTTGGTTTTGATTTATCCTTTATACAGAGGGAAAAAATACAGGGTTGGAAGTAGGAGCCTCCTTTACCTCCTCCACAAATACCTCTAGGCTTTTCACTTCTTGCTTAGTGAGGCTGAGGTTTCAGGTTAGGCTAGAAAAGGGTAAGCAGTGAGATGATCTGCAAACCTCTCACAATGTCTTGACTTGCTTTTTAACCCAATATAGATGTTTATTCAAATGCCTGTGCAAGTGCAGGCAGTCCTGTCTGCAGTGGAAATGGGGTGGCTCTGGCTCTGAAGAGGGGGGCACCTTTGCCTGGTTCCTGCATAAGCTGCTGTGCGGGGCAGCAAGAAGAGGGATGCTATTCCTGGCAGGGTTATGAACCAGAGCCTGCTGCCTTCCCTGCAGAGAGTTGCTTGCTTTCACTCCAATAATTGCTGCTTGCTTGGAAATGTTCCTGCTAAAAGACCGAAATGACTGATTACAAAAATTGGAAAGGATTAAAATCTCTAAAACAATGCAAAGGGAAGAAAATAGATGAGCAAGGGAGGGAATGGGCTTATCACTTCTTGAGCAAACAAACAAGTGAAAGCTAATTTTCTGAGCCAGCAAATGAATGATTAATGAACCAACCCACAATTAACCCTTCATCACAAGCTCACCTACTTCGGATAACTGGTTTGCATGACTATTGCTCTGTCTCACATTGGAATAAAGACACAGTTTGACAGTCATAAATCTGCAGCCCAGGTTGTATTTCAAAGGGCTTTCACATAGCAGGTATACCTGGGGAAGGAAGAAAACATGGTTTAAAGATGTTCCAGATGTATGGTATTTGGGATGTGGTGTTGTTTCGAGAGCCACCCATTCGTGTATCTCCCACTATGACAATAAACTAACCTCCTTGACACAGGCAAAACACGTTTTAAAATATGAACTTGTCTTTACTGCATTTTGTTAAATGATTAATTTGCCTTATATTAACTTACAATGAGCTCATTAAAAGATTTCTTTTTTCTTTGAAAGCAGTGCTCATTATATTATCATTTTAAGTAATTAAATCAGAATAAATGGCTCTGTGAAGCTATTTTAATGTAACATCTAATTATATCTGACCTAGACACTGAACTATAATCATTAACTACATGAACTGTGCAATGTTCTGCAGACTCTTTAATAATTTATACAGGCTGAATTCAGCTGTGTGGAGTTGTAAGCTGAGGCTGTTAGATGCCATGCACCTGTACGGGGTTTGGGACACCTGATGGCAGTTTGCTTGTTGGGCTCTTTCCAGCCTCATCTTGGTTCTGGGGGGCTTTCCATGTGGAGCTGTGCTGGCCACAGGCTCAGCTTGATCTAGGATGGGTTGCTTTTCCTTTATTGTGTGCATGGTGATTGAGGATGTGTATCTTGGGCCCGTGTGTGGTTTGGTCACATCCTACAGGATGAGCTAATCAAGGTAATATATTTATATGACATGTGCTGAAAGTGTGTTAGACTGTAACATAGATGTTATCACATGAGTGGCCAGACTTGGTTACAAGAAGCTTTGGTTTTTGCTGTGTTAAACCGTATGCTTGCTGTCTGCCTTATTGGAGGCTCAGTCTGTGCTTCCATTTTAAACAAATTCTTTGATCTATTTGCATATCGCTTCCAGACCCATGTTCCCTGAAAGGCTTACTCAGGTTGGGTTCATTCCTGAAAATAAGTTTGTTTGGGGAAGGAAAAATTGGTTTTCAGGAGTTTTAACGTTTCCCTAACTCAAACAGAAAAGAGAGAGGCTGGATGCTGCTATTGCAATAGATGGTCCATCCATCTTCTGGGCCGGATGCCTTGTGGCAAGGGAGCAGATGTACCATGTTGTAGCGGATCCAAAAATTGCTGGTGCCACCTATTGGTGGAAAACTGCAGATTAGGACGTGATTAATGCGCGTTATTATGCCCTCTGCTTATCACTCCCCAGCTGACAGGTGGGTCAAACCAGTTCTACTGTTAGTTTTAATATCAGTTACTGTTGGCAAACATTGTTCGCATTCCTCGTGTATCTTGGGTGTGATTTGCAAACCAGAGGGTTTGCTGCGGGCAGGCAGCTGCCCGTGGACACGTGTAACCCTGGGGATGCATGTGTGAAGAAGGAAGGTTGGCAAACCTGCTCCCTGAGAGCAGGGGAGGGCAGAGCTTGTGTAAATGGTGCTACTAGATATGTGAGCAAACTCATAACTAGGATAAATGTTGGCTATTCCCATAGCCGCTGCTCACTGCTGGAAGTTGGGGTGCAGAGGGAGAGGCGAGGTGGGTATCACTTATGGGTGATATTGCAGGTATCACTTATGCAGCGCTGCTTTGTGGGCCTCCTTGCTCCAGATGGAGACCTGTTTGATAGGCACAGAGGTGGATAATTTAACCAAGCGAAGGAGACATAGGTACAGATAAGTCTTTGCTGTGCAGCTTCTGCTATGTGGATTTTTCCAGCCTCAGGGGATTTTCCAGCCTTGCAAGGGAGGTGAGGGAGAGCTGAACCCCAACCTCGCACCCTCTTTCCTTCTGTCTTGTTCTAGGAGACCTTTAGCTGAGCCCTGATAGGCAACAAAAAGCCCTGCTGGCCTCCTGCCTGGTATGCTTTAGCAGTTTTATAGCTGTCATATAGAACAGCCTTATATTAGCATTAGGTTTAATACTCTCAAGAAACCTCTAGCCACAGTACTGACATCATGGACTAAAGGCTCCAAAGGTTCATTTGCTTAAGTGGCTATTTGTAATACAGTCTTTTAATAAAATCTCATTAAAGGGGAGCTCCTGCCTAAGCCCAGTTCCTGAGATTGTTGGAACAGAGCACCAAAGGCTGGCCTCGTGAGCCGCTTCAAGAGGCAGGAGAGAATAAATAGGCCCCTGCAAGGACCCTGTTAGGGCTGTAAAGAAGTTCCTGCTGCTGGCACTTGTTCCTGCTGCTCTGGTCCAGGCCCAGAGGAACAAAAGGGCTTTGTAGAAAGCAGAGCACAGGATGAGCAATGCAGAGGAAAATAGGGAGAGATGCTCATAGGTGTTCTCTCCCACCCCAACCAGGAAGGACCAGTGGGAGAGAAGAGGGGCTCAGGGTCATCTTCAGTTTTCCCTTCCCACCACAGGCTCCTAAATGCTGATGACTTCAGCCCCTAGGCCAGGTCAGAGGGTGCAGGTTGCTCCTTTGTTAAGATTCTGGGTGGATGGTGCTACCAGGGCTTCCTTTACACATTCTGTTGCAGTTTGACTGAACCTTTTTTACTGTATGTTGAAGAATAATCTGAATTCCAGGGAAGAGTTTTCTAGACGCTTGTCTCCTCTGTAATTTTTCTGTCATGCCATAGAGAGGAGCTGCTTGAAAGACTTCAGCAAAGAAATTATTCTCTACTTCAATCTGAAGATTTTTTCTTTTTTTTTCCTTTCAAATACCTAAAAAATTACTCTTTGATGTGAAAATTATATGCACTTAGAGATATGCTAATATGAAAATGATTGGAGAAACGTTGAACATGGAGATCAGCTCATTTCCAGGCACTCTTCTCACCACCTGCATCTCTGGCGACCTCAGTCCCATCCTTCTGCACGCAGCTCTGCCTAAAGCCATGTTATTTATGTGGTGAAAGTTACTCTTCTGTTAAATGGATTCAAAAGCAGATCCTCTGTGTTTGTACTGAGGTTTTTTTCCCCTTCTTTTTCAAGGGAAGGGTTTTTATGCCTGTTGTATGGTTTTGTCAGAAAGATGGTTGCGACCCCCCTACTCAGGAAATGCTTAAGGACCAGCAGCGCTTTCCTGACTTGAACTGTGGGCTGTGCACCCTTCCCCAAGCTATCACCAAAAGCTAAAGCTTCACAGCAGATCCTCCTGGTCCTTAGTGCTAGAAGTGGTCCCCAGCCCCCTGGCTTCAGGTTTTGCACAGATTAAGAGCTTGCTGCTGCCTGAACAAAAACTGGCCTCTGATTTTGAGGGGATGCAAGCATGTTCTTGTGTCTGGTTTCAGAGGTGTTTTGCCTGTGGTTCTTTATGTATGTGAAATGAAATAAGCTGTGGAAAAAAGGGTGGTTGTAGAGTATCAGCCAGGATGGTATCTTCATGTTTTCCTTCCTTGCTGTCTTCAAAAGCAGAGTTGGATTTGACAAAGGCAGAGCTGATATCATCACAGCTAAAGATAACTTGGCTTGAAGTGGATGCCCTGCACGTGCTGGTGGAGATAGGAAGAGCCCTTGGAGAAAGCCAGAAAAGCAGGAGATGCTTTTGTCTGTGAAATGGAATGGTGGCTACCATGTGCTAAAGTTTAATATACCTCTGCTGAATACTCTGCTCCTTTAGTGTCCTGATTGCACATGGTTAGCTCCTTGTCACTGTGGTACTGGTGGAATTGCCGGCAGTTCCTCAAGCAGTGCAATGATGCTTTGTGCTGTTAGCACAGAAATTGAAACAACTGCAATTTCTGTTCGGACACCAGCACTGTGGCAAATTTAAAATGTCCAGTGAGGAGATTCTGCCTGTGCTTGGTCTGAAATGAGCCAATGTTTCGCCAAATGGCCATCTGTTGAACCACAAGCAGTTGTGCTTGGGGAAAAAACCCACCTCAAAACCAGACAGGTACACTGAGTTTCCAACTGTTTTACAGGGCCACTCCAAATCCATCCCTTGCATTAGTCAATTAAGCCAACTTTGATTTCAAAGGTCCCCAGAGTTTATATCCAAGTTCCACCAAAACTTGCAAATCTCATGTTGCATATGATGCCTTTGCTCATGTATTATTTGGTTCCAGATATTTTCTAATTGAGAGGCATTAAAAATATCCATACAATTTAAAATGTGCAGTACATGCAGCACCTAATAAAGCCTGGGCATTAAACACAGGCATTTACATGCACCCATCACTCCTGTTATAAAGAAAGCTGCTACTGAGCACTGTAGAATTGGTGACTGATGCTCAGAGTTACATTACACATTCATCCGAGTCCAGCCAAAGCTGAAATCCAGTATTACTGGGTGGAGACACTCTTCATGCCTGCTTTCCATTGGAAACTTCCTTCATGCTCATTTTGTTTCTGGCAGAAGTACAGTGGGCTCTCTGTTTCTCAGGCTCTGGTTCTGCAGCATGGTTCAGGTCCCTAGCCTGCAGTTTGGCTTTGGGTTTCATCAATGTTAAACAGATCATTTAATCTAAATCTTGTACACAAATTTGATGGCTTGGGTGCAGGCAAGCTTTTTCTGCTTTTGGTGCTAAATTCAAATCACTTGGAGGCACATATTTAGTCTTGCCAGTGGGCAGAAGCAGTCATGTAGGTGATATTTCCCTGCTAGCAAGGCAAGCTTTGAATGGGCTGGGCTTGTTTGGAGGGTAAATAACATCCCAATATTAAGGCACTGGAGAAATGACCCCTATCTATGAAGGCTTATATCAACTAAATCAGTTGTAACAAACTCCGACTTTCTCATGAACCTCCAACATTGTGAAGCATGCTTGCATAATGTTGCATGAGTCCTTTGGAAGTTTAGTGTTAGCTGTTGTAAGCAGGTTTGATGCTAGGATGCTTGGGTTTCACCTGGGAATGGAGATATCCTGGCTGTAGGGAGGCTGTTAGACGAAAGATGTTGTAAATGTTAAAGATGGATGTGTTGCTAGTTGTTGTGGTTTAAGCCGTAACTCACGCAGTTTGCTCACTCCCCCCTCTTTCTTCCCCCCCGCTCCTGAAGTGAGGGAAAGGAGAATCGAAAGAATGCGACTCCCACAGATTGAGATAAGAACAGTCCCGTAACTGAGGTATAACACAAACCACTGCTGCTACCACCAATAATAATAATGAGAAGGGAAATATAAGGGAAGAGAATACAACTGCTCACCACCTGATATCCAGCCTGACCCAGCAACGAATCCCCACCCTTCTGGGTTCCTGCTCCCAGTTTTTACATCCTGGGCATGACGTGCTGTGGTATGGGATACCTCTTTGGTCAGTTTGGGTCAGGTGCCTTTCCTCTGCTTCCTCCTGGCTTCCCCTCCTCCCTGGCAGAGCATGAGGCTCAGAAAGTCCTTGGTCAGACTAAACATTAC